>CAJPEX010000170.1:139158-153968 GCA_905338405.1 Notodromas monacha | reverse complement strand
GTGGTCTTTCAGAGTGAGAATAACCAGAGAAAAGCACTTCCTGCTTTTCCAGGATAACATCATATTCAAAATTTTTCGAGCAGAACTTTATAAGCACAAGAAAATTCCCAAAATCAGAAAAAAGCGTCAAATCTTACAGATAATGAGGATAATTGGTATCGACCCTTCGAATATTTTCGTTTCACGAGCACTATGTAATTACCGTTATTATTTGGCTGATATTTTCCAGGTAGTTGCAGTATACAGTGAACAAATCTTGTGTGCGGCTCAAAAGAAATCATATCCGATACTGGCTATTTTTTCAGGCATTTCTTAATCATTTTTCAAAATCCCACTTAATTTTTTGGGGCATCATCAACAGACAGATGCAGTCGACATGAGATGAGCCCGCGAGGTAATTTTTTGGCGAATAGTTTTATGGGAATACTGTATATGGGTTTTGCATTTTTACTGCTGTCAGTTGGGGAAGAAATCAAACCCAATATGAGCAGCTATTTTGTTTCTGCGATCAAGTTTTTTTGGCCTTCCGCTCACAAGAAAGTTCAAATAAAAACGAAGGGTTCGATACAAACTAGGAAGTAAGCCTTTGATGAAGAGGTTAAGCAAATCCTTCCCTGCTTGGTGGAAAAAGTTGATCTAGAAATGGTTTTAATTCTCTCGCCACATCTGAACGATCGGTGCAGAAGTCTATAAGGCTGTTGCCAGCAGACGTGGGAACATTTCCATCAAGCGAAAGCATTGAAATACCCCAAATCGTATAACAGTCCATCCAGATATCAGCAGAAATGTATTAATTTTTAGAAACCGCCATGTATCTACTTTGTCCAACTACTGTATATATCGCTCATCCATTTCTGAAAACTTGAGAAAATGCCCTCTCGTTTGCTGTTCATCAAGCAAATAGTTTTTCATTAGCTTCCTTTTTTGAGGCGGCTATCAGCTATAAACTGTTATACAAATATAATCAAGGCTGCTCAACATACGTCCTGCGGGCCAGATTTGGCCCACAAAGACTCTTTGCTTGTCCCGCGGTCCTTACCCCACAATTTTCAAAGTGTCTGCAGCTACTATTCAGATACAATCAAAAGAGGAATTTTGAAATTTTAAAATGTTGCTCCACACTGGAAAAATTACCAAGTATATGCTTATGATTAGGTATTGTATAGAACTATGTATAGAAAAGTCTCAAGAGGACCAAGATAAACTGTTAGCTTTATATAATTTCTCCTTGAAGATTCTCTCCAAATTGTCCACTCAACTAACATTTATCTGGGAGCAGGCTGAACACGTTGTGCTTGAATTTGTGTTCAGTAATTGCTGTTTGCTGTATTTTTATCGCTGATATTTCATTTTTGTTATTGGGAGATTAAGAAAGTGTGCACATTTAGATCAGTTGTGCATTTGCACATTCTGTGATGTATTTTCTTTACAAGTGGAAAATATTTAAAAACAAATTGCCATGGACAAATATGTCCCATCTTGTGTATTGCAGCCTGCAAGGACTCTTCACCACTGCAATGTGGCCCTTGCTGGCCACAAAAGCAAATGCATTAATGTTGCACTTGGCCATAACTGAGTTGGGTTGGGCAGCAGTGCAAGTACATGATTCATTTTTATTCGCCCCAAGTGGGGCTGTATGCATGGATGTCTTTCTGCTGTGAAAATAGGCGAAGAAGAAACAAAAAAAAACACCGCGTACCTTCAGGCACATGTTCGTACTGCTATTGTACTGCTGCACATTCTTGCGGCTGGCTCATCCTCTCGTCATCGTGAAATAATCGGAACTCGAGGCAAGCGAGGAGCAGCAGCAGCATTAGTGCGTCGTATAGCAAGGGCTGCAGCAGCAGTACTGCTACAGCGGGGCTGTTAAGGTAAATTGCACAATCGGGGATATTGGATGGTAATCTAATCAGTGCCGGGGGAGGGGGGTGGTGGTGGGAGGGGTAATCATGCCGCGGAAGCAATTCCACAGAGTAGTCGAGTCGAGGCGAGTCGAGTCTAGGACGGGGCGAAGCATTGCGAGCGCTCCCTTTATTCCTGCCTCTCACACACACATCCTCTGCTTCGGCTGCTAGCTTTATTTCCGCGGCCGGGCCCTTCATTCGCGAAATGATATGGGAGATTAAAAAACGTCTTTATTCGATGCCTGTATGGAGGAATTGGGGAGAAATCGAATTAAGACGTCCCCGGGTCGCACACAGCACAAACGTATAAAGACGACGTTCCAAGGCACTCGGCCGCCCAGTTCTCCTCCAGGTTCACACTCCGCAACTGTGACTCTCATCGTCTCGTCTTCTGGTTTATGTATCGTGATTAAAACGCATGCTCATCGCCATCAACAGCGAACATTGATTGAGTGACTTCTATTCATTCATTCATTCATCCATTGCTTTACCGCCTCACGTGTCTGCAATTGCATTTCTTTTTTCACTGGTGTTGCTCTCCGCGACGCTGAGCGAGGACAAAGAGGAAGAAAACCTTCCGCCATCTTTTTCTTCGCGCGAGACCCAAGTGCTCGATCGTCTCACGCGAGTCAGTGTGCCAACATCACATATATACGAGGGTTGGTTCATAAGTATTGAGACTTTCTACGAAAGGTTCAACAGAGGTGCAAAAATTCCAAGAGATGTTTTTTTTTTGTTTGACTCGAATAGCCTCATCATTTGGCAACATTTCGGCTCTCTTCAACATACTCTCCGCCGATTTAAATGCATTTTTTTACTGCGATAAACCCAGCAGTCAAAACAGTTCCGAAAATCGAGTTCCGGTATAGTTGATTAAGCTGCTCTTCGACGGCGGATATGAGGCTGCTGTCTCTGTCCTCAAAATCAATCCGTTTTATTCAAGCCATTCTTCTCTGTAGGGAACAGCCAGGACTCACAGGATGCCAGATCAACTGATGGAACTCGATTTTCAGCAATGTTTCGATCGTTGGATTCATCCCATTAAAAAGACAAAATTCATTGGAATCGGCGGTGGGTGTGTTGAACAGAGCCGAAGTGTTGCCAAGTGTTGATGGGGCTATTCGAATAAAGACAAGATCTCTGAAGCTGCGTTGGATCTATTTCAAAAAGTCGCCAAGCTCATCGACGTGTATGTTCTGGTATCGTCCTTTTTTTTTCAAGTGTCGGTTTTCTTTCAAAAATTACTCACCTTCGAGAGCCTTATTGCGGTGGATGAGAGCCAAGAGGGCGTCGTGGTTCGGCACGGACGAGCTGAGGTCCGTGGGGGCGTTGTTCATGAGAGTCGCCATGATCGCGTCGTCAAAATGCGGCATTGAACCGAACTGCGACACTTGCATCGAGGAAAGTCAATGCCGATGATCGATACACACACTCCTGTGCCCTTTATGTACCGTATATAGCTTTCTTTCTTTCTTTGGGGGGGTTCACTTTAAAAGATTGGGCGACATTTCTGCTGCGATCAGCACCTGTGATGCTGAAGGTCACTCAGCCCTTATATATTCATCATTCATCGTTGGACCATACCCCCGCGTTTTATTCAGGTCTGTGTCGTGATGTAAAGACTCGTCGCACGTCACTTCATTTGCACTCGAGGAATTTTCTGCACGACAGGAAGAATAATATATAGTACAACGATGAAAAAGGAGGAACTGTAGACGATGGAGGAAAGATAGAAAAAACTTGA
This sequence comes from Notodromas monacha, assembly GCA_905338405.1. Classification (NCBI taxonomy): domain Eukaryota; kingdom Metazoa; phylum Arthropoda; class Ostracoda; order Podocopida; family Cyprididae; genus Notodromas; species Notodromas monacha. The sequence goes on along the minus strand of CAJPEX010000170.1, from coordinate 150,320 downwards.
ACTGTCATTCTTGACTTTCAAAAACGCTCTTCTTCACTAGCTGAAGTTTCCGTGTGTTCTTCTTGTAGCATAAATCAACGGAAAATTCAGACATTGTACATTCACTGAATGACTGATCTTGAATCTTAATCTGACTCTCTTTCATGAGTTACTATTACTGTATATTTTCGCGTATTAGCAAGGTTTTTTTTCTATCAGAAGAAAATCTCTGAATATATATTTATTTGTTTCTTTCGGCGGGATGAAATGGCGAATTTTTTTTGAATCACGTTCAAGAGAAATGATTAGTGGAAATGAGCATGATGAGTTTTCTGTATCTTTGATTGGACTATATTTCGCCAATATTTATGCAGAGACCCTGATGATGAGCACAAACTTTCAATCTGATCCGTAGCATACCAAGTAAATCTAGTACATTTAGATTTCCCTTATTTCGTCGGACTCGAAAATTCAAATTCCCTTCCAAAACTCCTAGCGTCTCGATCCTGAAAAGCAAAAAAATTAAAAGAAAAGAGAAACAACTGCTGCAGATATCTTGAAGATCTTAAAGACCCGAGCGGGATTTCTCGTCCTCGCATTCATCAGGATTGATCTTCACAGAAAGTGTTGCTTCTTTCGGAAAGCAAGATAAATTGTTCGTTCCCCAAAAGATGACCGAATAGAGCAGGTGAGGAAAGAAGTGGATAACTTGTCAGTTTATAGACACGATGACCGAAGTCAAGAGAGGCACGGTAAATAACGCGAAAACTCAGGAATGATGATGGCGACGCGGTTCTTGTCGAGTCATTTGTCAAGTGACCAGCAGCAATCCACACCGTGTGTCGTGGACATTATTCCCTACAGGCAAATGCGTGTCGCCATTTGTTTCCATTCACCGGCGTGAATTCTTCTCGGGGGGGGGGGGTAGAGGGGTAGAAGCGATCGAAGAGGAGGATGGAATAACCTGTTGGGCGAGAGGATCCTCTGATGCACTTGTTTCATCATTTGCGACCTGATCCGATTTGCGACCGAGATCGGTGGGGTCATCCGAACTCCAGCGAGAGGAGCTGGACGCTAAGTGACCATCAATAACACGCAGTTGTTTAACGCCAAGTCTCTTCGTTGCAATTCGATTTCGCCTCTGTGTAGTTATTATTCTTTCGCCTTATCATTATTCGCAAATCCTAAAACATCCTCATCCTCATGAAGGCGTGAACGATTTTTATTATGATCGAAAAAAAAGTGCTCCTGAAATTTAGTGATTCTGATGCGAATATGCGAGAATGAACAGAATGAACTTGACGTGTCTAGATTCTCTAGAATTACAAAAATTTCAGCGAAGAAGCTGCATTTCGATTTCCTTGCCTTGATTATTGAAACAGAACCCATGCTTTCCTGCTTCTGTTTGATGCTGCAATGTCCTTTTGCAATTGTCTTCATTTCCGCGTGGTATAATTATTTGGAATTTTTCCAAAGCGATTTCTCCACTTTCGAATCACTCTCGCAAAAAAAAAAAACATTTCAATCTACAGTCGAATCTCATTAAAGACCCCCGTCAATAAGCCGCCATCCTTGACAACCCCCAATTCATTCCGAAAAGCTAATCTTCCGCGATGATAAAAGCATAAAAAACCGCATTAAAATGCCATCCACCATCCCTGAGAATTAGTTACAATTTAAACAGGCTTCTACTAATAAATGCTATCTTCGACAGCTAGCCCGCTGAAAAGATTCAAGTTTTTGTGAAATGTTTTTAATATAAAAATAAGCACGCAAAGATGAAAACATGTACTTCTTGGAACTGTTCGATGGGCATGCATAATTTGCATATCCCAGGGTTATATCGATTTCTTATAGGAGAATAAGATATTTTTTTCAAATTTTACTTGATTTTCAAATTATTTTTGCTTTATGATAAACCGCCAACCCCGTTAAACTGCCACATTAACCTCACAAACAAATGGTGGCACTTTATCAAGGTTTGACTGTATCAAATGGAGACTAGGATCCCTTTGCCTCGCAAAATATTATCATTTTTTTCCACCCATTCTTTCAGCCTTTCACAAGCATAAACACTGGTCAAAAATAAAGGATGATTCCTTAATAAAAGCTTGATGGAAGCATCAGCATCATCATGACACGTCACTCGCGTTTTCCAAATCGGTCGGATGCTCTCGAGAACTCTCCTGCTGGCGTCTGTCGCGATGAATTCGGAAGCAGAGACTCACAGCAGCACATGCACGGAACATTCCTGAATCGAGCACATCAGAGGCTACACTGATACATGTAGAGAATAAGTGTGGCGAATAAGGAAGCCGGAAGGAAGGAAGGAAGGAAGGAGTTGTTCTCAACTCTTCAACGCGGAATGCCAGTACAGTACAGTATACGAGGATAGTGTCTGGCACTCAGACTTGATTGGAGCCATCGTCATGCAGAATGATAAGAGCACAGTATATACAGCATTTAGGAGACGATGGGGGATATCGTGTGAGGGTATAAGGAGAAGGTGCGGGAGCGAGAACGAGGCAGGAACTGGTGGACAGGCGGGCGTCGTCAAACTCGATTTCTCGCCGGGCCGGGGTTCATTTTTCTCCTCGGGGGGGATGTGGGAGGGGGTGTGTGGGTCATTGGTCGGGTGCTGAGAGGTGGCGGGAGAGTGCTATGTGTGGAGACCCGACGTCAGGGCGGGCTGCGTGTCGACCCCGCTCCATCTTGGCCTTTTCTCCATATACGCATATATACAGTATATACCGTACTCTACAGTATCTTCCCTATAGGAGGAGACTTTACGGTATTCTCGTCTGTACAGTACAGTATGCATGGGAAGACCAAGGGGTAGACGCAAGGAGAGGGGGGGGGGAGAATGGGAAGTGAGTGTCGTAGGCGTCTGTGACTCTTTCCTCGTTTCTCTGCAATGCCCTGTAAAATGCCTTTCCTTATGCCCCAACTCTTCCTTTGCCGTCCTTTTATTTTCCTTCTGTCATATTGATCTGGTCCCTTAAGCGTTGTTGAAACCAAGGCTGTCTTCCGTCTGTCCATCACATCAACCATCGCCTTCCCTTTTCTTTAAATCCCCAGAATGCCTCTTGATTTGGAATTATTTCTAAGCACATCATCTGCCATGATTAGCTGTGCTGGCTTTGTGGTCTTATAATGCAGTGCTAGCCTCCCATTTTTGGGCCATGGACTGACCAATTTCCATAAACGTTTTTGCAGATCAGCACATTTCTGAAAAAATACCTACAGACCAGCAAAGTTCCAACTTTTTACAAGTTTTTAGACTAAAAAAAGGGTTGCTTCGAAGACTTCATAATAGGTATTCTTAAGTTTCTGCTTTTTTGAAAAAATTAAGTTGAGAACCCATGAAGCAGCTATAGTCACAGTGGAATGTCTTCAAAAAATTACAAAGCTAGGATGAAGAAAAGTTTCTTGGAGTGATAAATTGATTTACAGTACAGTGATTTTATTTCAGCATTTGAAAATTTGCCTGGAACGTAATTAGGAGAAAAGCTGACTTTCATTTTTCATCAGATAATTTCAACTGCCATTGTCTTTCCAAAATTCTGAATGAACATAACAGAGCACTGCTTTTTTGTAAATTCATTTTGCTAAAGAAAATAATTCTGCAGACTGGAAAAAGAACTTCTGTGGGCCACAGGTTGGAAACACTATTTTTTGATACATGTTTTAAAATTAATTGATCCATTGGCTACCATGGCTTTTCCATCTCATGCTCCAGGTTATTTTATATTTTATTTTTTATGCAGAAGCACCAAAGAAATGCTGATTTAATCAGCAAAGTGAAGCACAATCTTTTTTATTGTTTTCTTTTGTGTGCATTTTGTTCTGGCTGAGATTATTAGTTTGAGAAGTGTACAGAAATAGTTTTGCAAATTTCTTTCTGGTTATTCTGTGATTATGGTTCTTAAGAAGATTTCATTTTGCTGAAACATGGCTCTGAAAAGTCAGCCCCACTAGTGATGCCTTGAGGAGCAGAGCTCTAAATAAATTCTGCTGAAATTAAAAATGCTGTGAGTTATTTTGAGCCTATAAAACTTAAACGAAAACCATCTTCCCATATAACCTGAAAAGTGTAAGCTCTTGAGAGGATTTCAAAACGCCTGCTTCAAACTCTGCCTGTGTGCGTGTGTGTGATGCTGTCCTTGTTTCTAACCTCTACTTTCTGGTCAACCCACTCTTACAACTATTCTCATGAGAGTCACGTTGTAACCATTCCCTTCAATTTTATTTTTTTAAGGAGAATCGTTTATTTTTTAGGTAGATGTAAAAAATAAAATAAGGAAACCAAGAGTTAAAAGTTGTCATTATTTTGGGTTATATAGACATTCATGTGAATGTTACTGCTTAAAGCAGGACATTGCTGCCATTAGCAAATGTAGGATGTGGTCAAGTACCACATCTGAGGGATCTTCACTAGCTTCAAGGCTTTCACCATATTTACTGGAGTACCACGCGCACTTTTCTTTCTCGAAATTAAGAGAAGTAAAAACGGGTGCACATCATATAGATGGGTATGCAGAACATTTTTGAAAGTTCAACAAGTTTACATGTGCATCATAATTCATTATAATGAAAAACTGTGGAACTACTGTAATTCCAAAAGGAAAACTTACAGTGATGAAAATAATAGAATATTAGTTTAAATTCAGGATGAAATCACGTCTAAATGCATTTTTCTTTCAAAGTCATTATAAAAATGGGATGCGCATCTTACTCGGCCGGGGATAAAATTTAAACCATTTATTTACTGAAAAACCCTGGCGTGCGTCTTATTCAAGGGCGCGTGGTACTTGCGTATATAGATAAGGTATATATTTCTTTTACAGCAATTCTTTTTCAAATTGAGTCATCATTTTAACAGAGATAGTTCACGAAATTGATTTTCGCCAACTTGAAGTTCATTGAATCACTTTAAAGCAGAAGAGCGGAATCTGATGGTTAATGCGAACATTTCAACACTTTTGATCCGTTAAAATCTAGAAAAGCACAAGTTGGATTTTTCCGAAACAACTAATTCTTCCTCAGCTGCATCCAGTTATTCAATCCTTATGAATGTCTTTGTACTCATAAAGCTGACGCACTAATGTATGAATGATTTCTCAATGATTGATGCATGTTCAAGTGAGTTTCTGGTCAAGGATTATTTTAGTTGAGATGTAAAATTTCAAAGATAAGCTTTTCTGAATATGCCATCAGAGTAAAACATTTGGGATCGAAGAAAAACGGGTTAAAATAGTGATTCGTCCGTTTCTATGAATGTACTTCTTTTAGACTCGTGAGCCCCATTCATTCTAAGTATTAATTGTGAGGATTTTTGCGTCTGTTGGTGTATTATTTTGGTCAATAATCTGGTTAATATAAAAACTATACATGCAGTTAGTCTAAATTTAAATCCCTATGCGTGTAATTGCTAAAATCAACGAATAGAATAAAAATTGCAATCCTTAGAATGGAGATTTCAAAATTAAGAAAATCTACACATTGATAAATTCAATTCATCAGATATGGGAAATGAATTTCCCCTGAAAATGATTTTTTTCTTGCATGAACTTGAAAATTGTGTTTTCGACAACGTTCCTCATTTTCTTTATATTCTCTTAATGAATAACTTAAAACTGTCTCCGTCACAGTACGTGAATTGTATTGAACCACATAGTCACATACACGATACACCCTCAGAGGACACTTTGAATATGGCTTATATTTTAAATTTGTGGTTCGTGTGGTCCAAAAGCCCCCTTTGAGATGTTCATGAAATGCAGTTATTTTAAAGGAAGCGTTGTTTGGATTTTTTTTACCTGCAATAACAGTGCTGGTAGAAAATATTTAGTTTTGTTACACTACAAGCGACCAAACTTCGTCCCAATGTCCAGAAAGCTAAAGAAATTTGGGAATTTTATTTGTTCTCGTCATATAAGCAGTAACCTTTGTTAAATCTTCAAAACTTTCAAAAATGCCCCGGATCGAAAATGACCTGGTTGACCGTGGAACAAGCAACTCCACAAGAACAAATTTGCGCCTTCCCTTTTTTACAAATCTAAAAAAGCCTTGCTCAGTATACGTTTCCGCGTGCAAGGTTTTCGTGCGAAAATGGAACTCTAATTGCTGTCGGGGTAGTTTGAAATGCACTGAGAAAAGAGGTCTCGATTTCCGCCGGTTTGTCTTTCTATAAATCAAGCACGGGACGTAATTCGCGATGGTGCAGCCCTTTGTGCAAGCAGTGCAGGACCAATGAATAATTAACGTACTTCAGGTTACAGCATATAATGCAAGTTTCGTATCTCTGCTGAAATCGTTCCACGACAGCTACCGGCTGTATATACTTCCTGCAGGCAGAGAAAAGCAAGCAACCCCGGCTTGTGTACACAGTTGTTGTTGCTGAGCTTGTCGACCTATAGTGTATAGAGTGGTGATTGTGATTATACCCCCTATACTTTCGAGAGGACGTAAAATGGTATTCAACCCACCCCCCATTCCTGCCTTTTATTTTTGACTCTTTTTTATGGCCAATTTTGGAATGCAGTGCATAACTGTAAACCAGTAACTTCGCTTTTTTCATTTTTCATGGCTTCATTTCTGAAATGAGGCCCGGCTCAGAAAGTGGATTGGCTGTGAGGACAGAGGCAAACATTGCATGCTGTCTTCGTCACACTATACTACCTACAATGCACTACTGAATGCTGAGAAAGTGAATGCTTATAGAAAGTTAAACAAACTGAAGACCTTGTGCTTTAAATTAATTTTTAATGATATTTTGTTTTCAATGTCAGGGAAGGAATGGGTGTATGCATACATGTCAGATGTCCAGTTGTATCTTGTGCAGATTGTATTTTCTTCTATTTTTGTTATCCATTTGTGCTCTGTTTCCTACTTTGGAGTGATTGAATGTCTTTGAGTGAATTTGGGTTGGGTGGGGAGGGGGTTTGGATGTGGAATCTTGATTGAACCTTGTGAATGCTGAAAAGTGGCAAACAAAGTGTTCTGTTCATTCATTCAGAAAGTTATTTGAGCTCAAGTTGCTTTTTGATTCCAACCTTTTGTAGAAATAACTTTTTTCAATAACTTGGCAATGAAGACATTTCTTCTTCAAAAAGAGCAGCTGATTCTTTGGGTGCAGTAATTTCTTAGAATATACAGTCATTGCTCCAACAGATTAAAATTATCTTCAGTCATTTCACCAAGTGAAGTAGAACCTCAGTAAGTCAAACCTCCCTAAGACAATTTATTTTTGTAGTCCCCATCTGAATTCCCTCAAAAATAATCCATGAAAAGCCTCCCTAACTCAGAGTCTTTTTCTCTCAAACCTCCTCTAGTCAAAATGTTTGTGCCCTTTTGCCTATTATTTTCTTGATACATGAAGAAGAAAAGCAAAAAAACAAGTAACTGTATGAGTTTTGAAATGAAATGACAGACTAATTGGGCAAATGAACCACTGCCTCCAAGCTCAGCATGCTGTAAACTAATTCAAGAAGTAATTTCTAAGGCCCAGAATATTACAATTTACAATGTCCTGTAATTGTTTTATGTTACCCACAAAAAAGCTTGTTTCCATAATTAGAAACCTCCCCATAAATGAAAACTTCTTTAAGTCAAATAACTTTGCTGGTCTCTTTCAAATTTGACTCTATAAGAGGTTCAACTGCATTATATTTTTATGGAGGTTGTTTTCATCAGGGAGCTGGAAAATATTAAAAATGTTAATTGAAATTTGTGAGATATTTTGGACAGTAGCAATTAATATTTGTGGATACTTGGCAATTACAGTACATTCAGAGCTAAGTCTGAAAGTAGTGATTTTGATTATTTAATGAAAATAATCTCCCATTTCTGTGGAACACCACCAATTTTTTCTGGAATTCTCAAGAAATTTCGGATAAGGCCTTGAAAGAAGATTTTTTATGAGAAAAATACATGTATAAAATGAGTATGCCAGACAGGATTTCGAATTCGTCTTTTGTGAAGCTCCAAACTTCCGAAGGATTCATATTTTCAGACGGTGTGACTCCACCCGATCTGATGCGTTCATGGATAATATGCAGAAAACCCGCTTCGATAACACCTATTGATGAACCAACAGCATGATGACATGATATTACGTTTCCTTATTTTGTTTTCTACAGTATGTATACCTGATTGAGCTCTGAAAACTGTGCATGTTCTCAGCTTGGCAAAGGTTCAAACATACCAGAGCTACTTCCAAAGGCGTTCATGACGAGGCCCTTTTCTTTTGAGGGGTTCCTTTCTTGCAATTCCACGCGATGAGGCCCTTCTTGTGAATTCCTTCCAGAATCCTTCTGATGCTGGCTTTCTTATTGTGGAGATTTTCTCCCAAGGCCAGCGGGATAGATATTGGCAAGCATGCCCGGCATACTGTGAAGTCGTCCAGGCCAGCACAGGAAAAAAGGACCAGCAGTAGAAGCACTCTCTTCTGGCTGCACGCGTGTGTGCTGGGGATGGGTGACGACCACCCAATGGGGCAGGGCCAAGGAGCCACAAGAGGGGGAGACCCGACGCCGCTCGATACCGACACTCTCCAGACGCGGGGAACCTCCTGGAAAGCCGGCATCTTTCTAGAACCCGCCCCTGATCCACGATGGCGCTCTCCAAACAAACGGCGCGCGAGAGTCGCAGCACAGGGCGATAAATCACATGCTGCTGGCTGCAACTGCGAGGGTTGCTGGTTCGTGAGGTTTGAGACTTTTTTTTTTTTTTTGCAATATGCAATACATTATCCAGCAATGGCGTTTCAACAATTCCGAAACATTATTTTCTTTACTCGCATATATAAGCCCCATCATTTAGCAAAAGCCCCTTCGTGGCTGTTCAGCATATTCTCGGGCCGGTTTCAATGCATTTTTTCATGCCATAAAATTCAAAAATGAAAAGAGTGCTAATAATTTGAGTTCTGTCAGTTAATGAAGCTGCTCTTGAAGCCGTGGATATGAGGCTGCTGTCCCTGTCCTCAAAATCAATACCTTTTATTTGAAGCGTTCTTCACTGCAGGGAACAGCCAGAAGTCATAGGGTTGCCAATCAACTAACAGAACTCAATTTTCGGCACTGTTTTGATTGTCGGATTGATTGCAGGAAAAAATGGAATGAAATCGGCAGAGAGTATGTTACTGAACCGCACTCGAGTGTTGCCAAATTATGGGGCTATGCGAGTAAGAAAAAAAATTAGAATTGTTGAAACTCCGTTGGAACTTTGGAACTACTTCAAAAAGACTCAAAACTTATGAACCAACCCTCGTGTATGCATACAAAGCAAGCGCTTTTGTTAACGCGTGTCTGTGTTCCTTCTCCCCATCTTTGCATACTTTTTTTTCTTTCTTATTTACATCTTATTCTTCTCCTTCCTTTGTTTTTCTTCGGTTTCGCGTTGAACTTCGTTTGTGTTGCTGAAGAGAGCCCGGGAAAATTGTTAAGATCGTTGTGATAAGCGTAATTGCCCCCATCAGGGGAGGTCCACTAATTAGTTCGGAAGCAACATCGGCGCGCTACAATAATCAGTTAGCTTGTTATCAGGGACCTTATCTTTGTAATGAGCAATTGAGCAAGAATTAATCCGTTTTTTCGAGCCTCCCTCAGCTCGGTTTAAAATGGTTACTAATTATACAGTGTCGCTCATTAGTCCGTAAAATATAGCGGTGTCATGCACTAATAAGTTCCTTTTTAATGAATGCGTATACAGTACTGTACCTTTGCAGGGAAATGTGGCACGGAGTTGGGTCAGCAATGTGTCCTGAAATCTCCTGAAATTGTATTATTGTTAGTTCTGAGCTTCCTGAACTTGGGAGAAGTCTTTGGAATTATTTTATTTTTTTCAGAGAATACCAACGGGCTTTCTCGATCTACAAGAAAACTCAATGGACCAGAAAAAAATGTTTGTAGGGAATCCCAATTATATGGGTAAAGAACCCTGGGGAACACCAAAAAATGTAGTATATGCAGGAAAAATTGTTGTGGACAAGTTATCATTGAACAGAGTCCCCATGAATTTATTTAATTTTATTTTTTTGCAAATTTATTTTGGAGAACAAATCTTCCCCAATGATGAAAGCTTTTCGGATAAACCACCAACTTCATATATGAAACTGACACAATAAGCAAAACAAGCAAATGATTGCAGTTCCTAAAGGTTTGACTGTATTCAATTTTTGAGGTGGCCTTTTTTGTCTACCCTGCCGCTGCCAACAAACTATCTCATGTATTTCTCATCTGCTTTTATTTCTTAAATTGTTTTTTGCTGCCCTGTTATGTGATGGGTCTCCAGTAAGATCGACCCAACCAAATCATGGCTGAATTTGTGCTTTTCTTCTTGCAATATTAGCACCAATCTAATTAAACATGCTGGAAACCTCAGCTTTGTCGGATCTGGTCCCAACACAAGTCATCTTCTGACAATGCTCAATCAACGCATAGATTGCGTTAATTTATTGATTTGAGTGTTTTGAGCAAAATCAATGAAAACAAAAATATTGCATTATTTGTCTGCATTTTTTCCAAGAAAATTTCTCAGCACTGAGACAAGAAAGCTGTACATGTTGAAGTCAGCCTTGTTTGCGCCCTCTTTCTTTTCTTCATACGGAAAATAAATTTCAAAAAATCGCAGTACTGTAAGTTCTATCGTGTATTTGAGCTGTGTCACGCCTTTGCTTCAATCATATATCTCATATGCTGCTAAACTCTCTGCAACAGTTTTGCCTGCAACAGTTTTCTCTATACTGTATAACTATTTTTTTTTTCACGCGGTTGTCTTCCCATTTTATTATGGGGGTTTCTTTACAACAAAACTATTCCTACTACAACAAATGTTTCCGGTTCCTTTGGATTTCATTGTACAATATATATAGAGAGTCCACCTTAGACTCTCTCATATAACACTGTTTTGTCTACAATGATTTTCTCTGTGTAACAAATTTTTTTTTCCCATTAAATTCTCTACACATAAAATAAACTTAGAGGTTTCCCACCTATATTATGGAGGTTCTCTACTTCTTTACACAGCAAACTCCTCTCCGATGCAACCTTTTTGGGAGGTTTCCTGAATTTTTTTTTAGGGAGTCCAACTGTCCTTCGTTGTACTTTTGACGCACTTTTTCTGCTCTCTCTCTCTCTCTCTCTCTCTCTCTCTCTCTCTCTCTCTCTCTCTCTCTCTCTCTC
>CAJPEX010000170.1:106047-139107 GCA_905338405.1 Notodromas monacha | reverse complement strand
TCTCTCTCTCTCTCTCTCTCTCTCTCTCTCTCTCTCTCTCTCTCTCTTTTTTTTTCACTACAATAACCCACGTGACGATCGATGATTCCCCAGCATACACCACCACCGCCCCTTATATAGAAATACGCTCAGAGGCTGTAGTATACGAATCAAAGAGCACCATGCAGCAGCAGCTCTGCAGCTTCTTGCAGTAGCAGCAGCAGACACGCGGGTGGATCAATGCAGCTTCGGCTGCTGATCAAAGCGGGATGAGTCGGACGATTGGCTGCCACGGGTGCTGATGAATAAAATATCCCTGATCCCGGAACTTGTCGATCTTCCTTCCTTCGCCGTCTCCGCTGGGACTTCCCCCGTCGAAAGCCGCCTGCAGATAGAGAAACCGCCTCGGGGACCAGCAGCTCGTTTTTCATCCGCAAAGCCGGCTGGCTGGATGAAACCCCGGGCTCGCCTGCGATGGGGGGGGGGGGGGGGGGTTAATGGGGGGGGGGGGGGGGGGGGGGGGCGGGGGGGGGGGGGGGGGGGGGGGGGGGGGGGGGGGCAGCAAATGAGATAAAATAAAATAAAATAAAGAGAAAAGTGAGGACGAAGATTAAAAAGGGAAGGAAAGCTACGGACGTGACGGAAGATTTTCGCGGAATTTTAACGTGTTTCCCAAAAAAAAATTGAATTATAATACAGTGCAGTACTACCATGCAGTATTTACTTGAGAGTATACCATGTTCCCTTGAGTAAGATGCTCACCTGCTTTTCTGGTCCTAAGATTTGGATAAAATCCTATCCCCAAGTATGAAGCCCACCCCATGTTTTGTGAGTAAGAAAAAGGGGCAACATTTTGAAAGTAAAATAAATAAAAATCAAAATTTTAACTCAAATGGAATTCAAATTGAATTATATTTTCATTGCTTTTATTGGAAATAGTTTTTGTTGATATATTTTAAAAATGTTCAATAAGAATTCATTACTGTATTATGAGCAACTGAACTAAGAAACATTTTTAAAAATTTTATTCATGCTGATGACCCACGCCCTCTCTTTCCACTTGATGAAAATAAAAATTGTGCGCGTGGCACTGGTACTTGAAGAAATATGGTAATAATTCACCATGATCTAGCTTTGTAGAATTTTCAGGATTCTGTCCATAACTATAAGCATGGTTCGACCAAAAATTCAGCACTCCATGAAAGATCTGGCAGAGAAAAATCTCGAAAATACGAGTGATGCGTCATGATTCGTGAGTTCAGCATTTTCTCAGTATTTTTAAACAATTTTTTTAAATCGGATTTTCGTGTCAAAAGCCTTATCTGAACTCGTGACCGCGTCCAAAACGGGTTCAACATAAATAGGAAGGCCATTCATTTCCCACGAATTTTCTTCACATTTATACAAAAGGGTCTTCGAATATCCGATATTGCCTGTGCGAAATGTTTGAAATTATTCAAAACGTTTCATTTTCATTTGAGCAGCGGGAAAAATCATAAATCATAGCAATTGTTTTCCCCATGAAACCTAAACCCCCTCCACGAAGGAATGAAACGATTTGATTCTATCCTCTATCGAATTAAAATTTTAATAAAAGCCACAGCGGTCAAGAGATTTTTAGCAATTATTCACCTAGTGCTCAACAAGTATCACGGGAAGTTCAGGAGTGGCGAACGAAACTCTGGTAGAAATTTTAAATGGAATTTTCAATTACAAAATAGCGAACAATAAAATATACAATGCAACAAACGTTACTTCGTTAGATAAAGTAAAATTGTGGAAACATCTGTTTCTTCTTCAAACACTTCAGAAAAAAACTTTTCAACAAGTTTTCGGCGGTAGATGACGATCAAGTGCACGAAATTTCTTTGCCACAGAATAATCTTCGGGAGGCCGAACAATGATCTTTGCATATACAGTAGTCGTGCATGATGAAAACTTCATCAGCATGCTATTCCCGGTATTTCCCTCCCGATTAGTAAATAAAGAAAATACCATGACAATAATATTGTCCTCGTCGTGGGTTATTGCAACTTGAAATACGAAACCTAGTTTTTTTTTATCGAAACAGGTTTTCTTATTTGTATTCGTGGCAGAAATCAGAAGGCGAAATAAACGATGAAGGTATCGATCGAAGGCTCTGTTGCTTTGCTGTCTTCGTCCGTGCAGCCCAGGTCAACGCTCATATGTGGGGCTCGGGATCACGTTCACCCCCGAAAAATAAAAAAAACTTTTACACACTCACACACACCTGAGCTCACAAAACCCAGGGGCGAGACTTGTTCTTTTTTTTCAGCGCCAAACTGAAAAAAAAATCACGCCTAGGGCTCCAAGCGTGATTTATTCATTCCCCCCTTATTGCGGTGTTGATTTGCCTCGCGTGACCCAAACACCACTGGCCTTCTTTTTTTGTTCCATCTGATGTTTCCGGTGAACGGTTTCAGACCTTTTGTCTTGCGTGATGCTTCCGTTGGTTGACATAAACTCGGGTCACGAATGAACTCTGACCGAGGTTTTTCTTGCCCAATCTTTCCATCTCTCCAACTTTTATGTTTTCGAGTTTATTTGCGAGTGTAGACGAAAATGACCCCCGCGTCAATGTTGATTCGATCAAATCGTATTGGTCGCCAGGGACTCATTGCTTCGTGGGTTATTTCGGGTGTGCCCACGGGATTGTGAGGCCCCGTGGTGTATATATACGAGTAACTGAAGTTTGAGTTTGCATAAATCTTGGATATGGACTGTAAATTTGCCAAGCCTGAAAAAGTAATAATCGGCGATGCGAAAATGTTCAGCCGAGGAAAAACTTGGTCACTGCTCGGAGATAGAAGTTTTCAATCTATTGCAACTTTTTGATGGGACGCGGCTGATAAAAAACAATAAATACTGTACATCAACTTTTATGCACAGTATTTGTTCTGATATCTTCAGGCGAAAAAAAAAAACTTGGAAGTTCTTTGTAAATATCTCTGTGCGTTCCTGAAATAATAATAATGATCTACGATGAAAGTGCATGTCGCAAGAAAAATGATAAGTTCCTGAAAAATCAGATGGCTTGAGCTCAAATGCTGGATTATTTTCACCATCCTGTCAATAAGTTGCGTACAATTTTGAAAATATTGCACAATGACGAGTATGAAACATAATTTTAAGCACTATGAACATTTTCTCAGTTTTCTATGTGCAGGTCATTTCAAGTCGGGTATTTACATTTCAAACGAAGAACAGATAAGCTCAAATCTGCCACCTGCAATTAAATCCTTCTAATTATCTTACACTTTTCCATCCTTTATGATATTTTTTCCTGAAATGTTGCGAAAATATCCAAGTATCGGAAAACATGTTGTGCCATCGTGCGGTAAATCTGATTCTTTGCATTTTTGTTACCCCTGTAATTGTGAAAACATTGTTGAAAACCCATTTCTTGTTGTGAATAAGCATGTATAATCTTGCCCAGGCAGATATATTCAAAGAGTATGCTATCAATACTGGTAGGCTTTCTCAACAAAAAGTTTGCTACAATGATTTTTCTCTGTATAATAACTTTTGTTTTCTCATTGGAGTTCTCTATATAGTCTATAGTGCCTTACTCTAACCATCCCGTAGGCATAGGGGTTTTCCACAAAAAAATCCCTCTACAAAATTTGTTTATGATCCCCTGAATTTTATTTTCGATAAATTCCACTGTAAGGAAAATGCAGCCATTAACTTCCTGCAACAAAAAAACTTTTCTGCGACTCGCCTTTGATAGAATTATCGAGAGATTCTGAAGATGCAGTTCAGCTTGTGGATGTTCCTATAGGTGTTGTAGGTCTTATTATTTTCGAAAACCAAAATATTTTCAAGTGCGCTTTCAAATAATTTTCTGCACACATAACGACAGCATCAAATAACATACATATTTGTATAGTTCTCGCGATCGTAAAACGATAGTCCAAGATCTATTATTAATCTTCTTTTTTTTGAATCAATACTCAAAAAATGCTTTTGATCGGAAAAATGTCTTCACGAATTTCGTCGATGCAAAAGACGCGACACTCAATTCTCACAAAATATTGCGCACGCGCGCAAATAACGAAGAAAACTCACGAAACAATCGGTCCATGCAGTTATCAATTCATGACCATTTAAAAAATCTGGCGATAGAGGAAGGAAAAAATAAATCACGCCCCGGGTTTCAAGCCTGTTTTATCCCTCTCTCATGGGTGCTGATTTCCCTTGCGTGATCAAAACCCTTGGTCAATTTTTCATCCAATGCGGGTTGCTTTGTTATTTTTGCGTGATGCGTCCGTGTAGGTCGGTTCTGTTGCTCGGGTCACGAACCGACTCCGACCTAACTTTCCCGTCCCAATCTCTCTTTTTTTTCTATAACTTTTATCCTGTGTCTATTTTATGTGCGAGAGTCAACAAAAAGGCGCTCGAAATGTTGACTCGATGAAATAAAGCGAGCGACGGTCGCCAGGGACTCGTTGCCTTTCAATATTAGAGTGTCAGAATTATCGGTCTTCCGGGTGTCTCATCGTCAGGACACGTGCTCGTGCTGCGTAAAATCCGGGACTTTGAACCAGCGTGAGCAGCCGATCGGCGGGAATCAAGCAGTACTATGATGGCTCAGGTACTCGTATGTATGTACTGCTGGCACATCATACCCATTAAAAGTGGCTTTCACGTAGAATTCAAATGACTGTACCGCCTGCTTCGAGTCAGTCTCATTTCTTTCTTTAATTTTTATGCAGAGTTTGAATTTTTTGCGGGAGATTTAGTCCAAACCTTTGAGTTAAAAAAATATATCAATGCATCAAAGATGACTTCATGCTAAAATCTTGGATTGCTTGGAATTCTAATTCCTGCAAAGAACTGAAAGCAACAATCTTTCATACGCATGATTCGCTGAGTTGACATTTTAATTTTAATACTTTAATAATTACATTTAATTTAATTAGATTCGATTAGGCGGCTCAAAATGCGAGAGGTTCTCTGAAACACTGCATGGGTATGCAGTACTTACATTCGTCTTGCAGTACATGATGAATGAATCATACATATGCTGTATGTATTAACTGTGGTCTGACAATGGATATTTCTGCGGCAATCCTCTTTAATACTGTTTGGTGGATGGATTTAGCTGGAATTTGTCTGGATTCCAGCGTGTAAGTTTCTTCATGAAAGCCATCAGTTTTTACCACGTTTTTATTAACTCGCTTTCTTGTCCGTTTGTTTGTCCGGATCAAATTTGACATCATTTTAAAACGTGGTTTTTTAGATTAATTTTTTAATCTACTAAATATTTTTTTTTGGCATTATAAGAACAGGACTCAACTCTAGTGCTCGCACATTTGAGCTGCTTCCCCTTTTTTCTGAATAAACGAGAGTTTTGTGCATTTTCTGATTGAATTCACCGGGGTCCCAACGTGGTGGATACAAAAGAGACGGGGGGGGGAGAATTGGGGGAATAATCGTCACTCGACGTCGTCGCGGTATAAATTATCCCCGGACTGGCAAACAACGGGGTTCTGGACCCGGATTTCGGGTGGGTGACGGGGGTTGGCGGAGGGGGTTCAGGAGGGATGACGACAGCGACGAGGACGATTGAGTCGGGGTTCGGGTGTCGCTTTCACAGTCGCCCGGAAAAGCGAAAAAGAAATAAAGGAAGAAAAAGACTTATGGACCTGCTGGCACTCGGGCAACGGGGCACTGTTTGAGCATCATCTCGTCCGACGCGAGAACGCGGTTTATCACGCGAAATCCATTTTCCGCGAGTCACCACCAGCACCACCTTTGTATTTACTGTATTGTACAGTATATGCCGCAGAACCACACAAAAGAATATAAGGACCCACGCAGTGACGCATCATCCTCTTTCTGCTATTTTGCCCTTTTTTTATATCCTTTTCCATACATTTTCTTTTTTTCTTTATTTTGTGTTCGTGAGGTACAGTATTCAGGAGCGGGCAACAAATGATTGCATAATCCGAGGCTGCTTGGATCAGCGATTGCGTTTACCTTACGCATGCACAGATTGAATTGCAAAATTTCTGCGGACAGCTTTTACTGCTTGTATACGAATCCCTTCTGCATCGTCACCTAGTGCAGAGAGCTTGATTTGGGAGTAGAACTTTTAAAAAAGGCATCGTTGCCTGCTTTCTACAATAGTTTTGTATTTTAATCCCTCTATAAATAGGCAGAACTTTTTGCTCGATTGTAAGCCACGATTTTTTTTGTTCTTTCTTTGAAAGCGAAATTATAGCCCAAAAAGGTAGGAATAGGTGGATGATACAGGAAATATTCCAGAATAGCCAAATATTCGATGCAATAAAGGTGGACTCTCTCTACAACGAATTTCAATAAAGGGGACAGAAAAAATTCGTTGTGGAGGGAATTTCGGAGTAGAGAACTCATATAACATGGGGAGAGAACCTTATACTGTATGTGGGACCACACAGAAAATCGTTGTTGACCGGATCGTTTTATAGAGAGTCCACCTGTATTCACATTTTAATGTGCAATGCGAAAAAAGGCCAGGAGGATCGAATTTCCAGTAAATTAGATCACACACAGTACTGTATTATATTCGTATTATATAAGGGTTTTTCATTGGGGAATTTTCCTCGTAAATTTTACAGATCCTAACTGTGGTGCCGCAATTGATGCCGCAATTAACGCCGCGATTGAACACATGACCCGAGCATGCTGCGCATACTCAGGCATGTCACGAGAACCGTACTCGGATATGGCTTGGCACACGGCGCAGCATTCCTGCTGCGCACCCGATATGTTGCAATAAGGACTACTGGGTCGGACATGGCAATCGGGGAGAGGAGGAGGAAAAGTTACAAGCCATACAGCCAGGGCTCCAAAGCCCAGAGAGATTTACGTAGTGACCAGAGGCAGAACTCACGTGTGGGTCTTCCCTGAATTGCTTGTAGAACTGTTTAATGTCTGAGACTTGTCTGAATACTGTGATTGTCTTTGTGTGCCTGTATCTGTGTTTGCTTGTGATTGAGAAGTAAAGTGCTTCTTCTTGGGACTCCCTTCAGGAGGATTGGGCCGTTAAAGGCTGATTCAACTCTTACTTTATTTTCCTGAACTCTTGTCGTTTCCGGCCCGACACTAACCTGGATGCTAATATTCTTCACTTTGTGGTGCTTATTAGGAAGATTGAAAGTCCAGCATCCAGAAAAAATGGTCGGGTTTACCTGAAGGTTCTCTTCAAAACTTATTCTTTTGATTTTTAGGGGCAGTACAATTTTTCTCTTTTTAAATGCTGAAAAATCGTGGTGGGGCATATAATAGTTCCACATGGGCATGTACACATTGCGCAATTGTGATGTGCCAAGTATCTGTTTTGTGGCATTGTACCATATTTACCCACACTACCATATTTACACGCACCTCTCTTCCAGAAACTGCAAAAACAAAATTGGCTGTGCAGGGTACTCAAGGATAAATTTTTAATGGAAAAATCTCCAAAACCAGAGTTCCTCATATGGGCATGTGAGTAAACATCTAACCAGCAAAAATTAAATAAAGTGGAAATGTGTGGTGCCAATAAGTCTCCTTGTCCTTGGGAAATATTGGTTCAAGCAATAACATTTTAAGGAATCAGTTGGAGATGGAATAGGAAGTAAAAGAAGTGGAAGATATTTATATTATTGATAAAGCTGCAGACGGTAAAAATTTAGGAAAAAAGAAATAGAAATTGGAGGATATGGATCCACACAAAATAGAATTTCCCAATTCTTGGTTTTCAGCAAAAATGAAACAAAAATTTTGGTGCGCATCTTATAGGGGAATAGTTTTTTTTAATATTTCTTGCATAAAAACGGGGGTTCGCGGCTTGAATAAGGCACCTGGTACTGGAGTAAAGTAAATACGGGTTTATTTCAAGTAAAATACTTTTTTTTACAAATGAATAGTTGGTTTTTCTTGATTTTCAATAAGTTTTCGGCCGTCGTAAGACATTCGATCCGGACTGAACACTGTTTGCAATCGCAGCAGGGAACGATAATAAGGCAGTCTATTCAAGGATAAGAATTCCTTCATTATTTCTCTTTCTAACTTTATGAAGCGCATATTATGTGATTGAGAAAAGCCACGAACGAATCATGTGGGAAATTAACTCAAAACCTTTTGTGCAAGCGTTATACCATTCTACACTTCGGGTAGTGTAGTGTAAGTAAATTTACACGTCTTTCATATCCTAACACTTTCCGTTTTAAATACAGTACTGTATTTGTCTACACACTCGATTATACAGCATTTATACTTCGTGTTGGAATCGTGTTACTTCTTACTCGAAATTTCTCAAAGTATTAATCACATAAAGACATAATCAATATTAATCAGTATTTATCAAATGAAATGAGGTGTGCGATTAAGGTACTGTACTTCCTTCTAACCAGGAGATGACAATGACATGAACATTCACGCAGAGGTTCTTTTGTCTGAAAACATTTTTAGAGAATTTCCATAGAAAAATGCACCGAAGTCATTATTTTAAAATATCCTCTAATGATCACGACGGGATGATATTGAATGAATGCGATGCTAAAGCCAACCGAATCATTGCCACTTTTCAGCCGGAGCAGAACAAGAGCCCCCCAAACTAAGGGACAAAAGGAGGTGCTTCGGAAACTGGCCCAAAATCGTTTCATCTTTCAGGAAAAGCGCAAGTGTATATGGGGAAAATGAATGGGTATTTTATGCAATGTTTTGAGGGAGACCAGCGGATGTGTATGTAAATAGCCGACAGTGGTGGAAAAACGACAGTTGGCATTCAATACCTATTACTGCACGCCCACCATTCGATTGAATAAAGCGAACCCAGCCCCGAGGGATCATGAATCAAAGCAGGAAACGGGAAAATGTTTAACTGCTGGTGTCGTTAATGCGATTCCGACCCGAACTGTTTTACCATTGTCATCATTCGTGCGGTCACTGTGTAGTGCATAAATCAACTCCCATTATTATTGCCAAGTCGATTCTTCTTTCTCTGCTGCTGCGGAGTTTGCTAATGCAAAATTATGGACTGCATCTGCCGCGTGCGTTTGCTTCCTGCATATTCTCAGCATTTTCGGTCCAATTCTCTCTCTTTTTTTCCCTACTGAACGGGAAAAAAACATGAGCTGGTGACTTACAACCAAAATAATCTACAGAACTCATTTCATTTCAGAAAGTACCACCTCTGGACATGCATTTAACGCATATACAGTATTTATGATTTATTGCTGTTCATTTCAACAATATTCGCATCCGGGACAGGCAAGAGCAGTTTTGATAAATTTATTCTCCATGTAAATAAATTGTGTGGAAAGTTGAAGATAATATACCAGTGTGAAACAATCAATGGAAAGTTTCAAGTTATGCTAGAATTCCCCCGAAGAATCACTTGTAGTTAAACATTTCGAGTTTCATCAGGAAATTTCAGTAAAACTTGAAAAAACATCTTGAGCTGCGCAAATGAACAGCCCATGAGGTCATTAATATGAATCGATCTATTGGAAATTTTAGTACAAAGAAATCCTTTTGTGTAGAATCCGATTTACCATGAAGTTTAAAAGGCCTAAATATTCCACAGGGTGAGTCCAACAAACTTTGGCAGCTGAATTTCACTCGCATTAAACATTGAATTTCTGAATTTAAGGCCTGGAGATTTCAATTCAAGACTAAACAAATTGGTGTCTCTGCCTCGGCCTCTGCAAGGTTCATACATAAACATATCTTGGATCATTAAGAATATTTTGGTTCTATCTTATTGCTCATGGACCTCTTCAGTCAAGTGGAATAAATGTGTCCATAGGATTTCAATGCTTTTCGATTTGTATGTATGGAAATGAATTAAGCCTGCAAGAAATCGAGGGATAGTTGTTCATAACAGCACGGAGAAACTCGAAAATCTCTGAATGATTCTCCAAAAGTTCAACTTGGTAATTATATTACTGTACAGTAGATTATAAATCATACCTACGGGATAACATACTTCAAACTGAGTAGGCAAATACAAAGAACCGATAGTAATTGCGGAATAAGTTAAGAGACGGAAAATTGTGAATTTATTAATAATTCTGGCTGACTACTTCATCAGATTAAATTATCATGTCAATACATTTATTACATCCCCGACGCAGTCAGAGAAACAGTTGTCTTTCGCGAATATATCATCATAAGCTTGATCTTTGAGATTATTTCTGGGGAGAGATCAAAAATCGAAAATGCAGTACAGTATGTATTTTAGACTTAATTTTTGACACTACGTCAAGACAGGTCAAGACAGAGGTTGCTTAAATTCCAAGAGAAACATGTATACTTCAGGTTATTTTCGAAAAAAAAATTTAATTTAAAAGCCCATCTTATGAGTCTCTTCCGGATTTGAATAAGAACCGAAAGGTTCTCGATTTTTCGTTCTCGGGTTGTCGGGTGACTCGAGTACTTCCTCCCGGAAACACCGACTCATTCTCGTTATTTCCCCTAGAATGAAATCGGCAGGGAAATTGACCTGGAAAACGCTTAGGCCAATGTCAATTACAGACCGACGTCGGGATGATTACTCAGCGGAAAATCGCTGCCGGGAAACCAGACCGCGAACGACGTTCAGTTCTGCTGCCAGTAGTAGCTCGAAATAAACTGGCGCCGCCGACGATTTGCTCGACAGCCGCCGTCATCGCAGCAGTTGCTGCTTGTTTCCTCTCTTTTTTCTCTCAAATGCCTCGCATTTCCGGAGTGCTGTATAGGGCTGTACTATACACTGCGCGAACATTTACATCGTCACGCCCAGTCACTGCATAGTGCATACCCAGGGGCGGCCGGGCTCGGAATAACAGGCGCCACGCGACCGACCTAACGCGGACTTCTGGGCAATTCTCTATCTTTCCAGGGTTTGAACGCGTTTTTTTTTTGGAGTGTGTGTGTGTATTTCTTACGGCCGCAGCTCCTCTGCTTATATAGTTTTTTTTTTTTTACCTGGTCAGCTTTCTTTTTGGTCAGTGTTCCTTCTTATTTCTTGTTGCAGGGGAGAGGAGACGAAGGGGTGTGGTGTGTTGTGACAAGGAAAGAGCAGGTGACTGGAGTACACGCGCCCCGGAAGCAATTTTCACGATTGAGGCAGACTTTTTTTTTTGCGCTCGGGAATGGGTCACGCGGGGGTTGGGCACTCGGTGGGGCCCTGCGAATTGCAAAGATTGGCTGATGCTTGTTGCTGCATTGCCTGACGACGACCGGGGCCAGCAGACTGATTTATTTATTTTTTTTTTTTAGTGGAGTTCATTTAGTAAGACTTGCTCGTTAGTCACTACTCTGTATTGCACCCAGGGGAGTCAAGGTAGACTACACTGAGCATTGAACACAACACAAAAGTACTAAAAAGGCACTTGTACTTAATATAATTTGGTGAAATACGTCTGCTCGCATTGTTGGCCATGTGTATCATTGGTTTAGCTGGTGGGTTCTCTGATGCTGATGCTATTGGGGGTTTCTACAACAAAATTCTCTCCACAACAATTCTTTTCTGGTCCCTTGGATTTTGTTGTAAACTACTCTCTCTACAACAAAATTCTTTTTGCAACAATTTTTTCTGGTCCCTTGAATTTAATTGTGGATTCTCCTTAAAACGAAATTCTTTGTACAAAAATTTGTTTCTGGCAAATTGAAATTTGTCATAGACTCTCGTTTCTGCAACGAAATGTTCGCTACATCGAATTACAAGGGACCAGAAATAAATCTTTAGAAAAAGTCCACCTGTCCTATAACAATTTGAAAAAGACGCACAATGCTGCAGTGGATTCGGGGAAGCTGCGATGATGACTAGGATGAAGCCGTGTCGCGATAAGCGGAGGGAATCGGATGCGCTAATGTCATAAGCCGTCCGCCGAGACCAGCGGCGGCTTCACGGCTCCACTCCGCTCCTCATTTGCTCGCGGGGAGAAGAGGGATCAGCCCCGGAGATCCTCTGTGGAAACCCCCGCCGGATCTCCCCCCGCAGCACCAGAACACATCCCAATGATTAAATTAGCATACGCGCCCGCTTCTCCCCAAAGGATTCCCTGCTGCATGTACAGTATAGTCCTGCTGATGCTGAAGCCCCCGCGCGACGTATACGAGAGCGACCGAGTCAAGATACATATTACTGTACCCGTACTGTGCGTCACTACGGTATACACGACAGCTTCTGCGTTTCCTCTCGTCGTCTTCTTTCCTTTCGCACACTTTTCACTGTTACTCGATCCCTCATTTTTTCTCTATTCCATTTTTGCTGCAGTATACTGTACACGCACTTACTTTTTTGAGAGAAAGTGGAAATGAAAATGCAGCATTTATTGTGCGAGTTTCATAGCAGTCCTCCATGCGTGTCGTTGACTTGTCTGCTGGTTTTGGTTCTCAGGATCCACATCAGCAGAGGATGAATCCTAGCTGCCACAACGAAAGCCATGAGATTTAAAAATAAAAAATTAACTGTAATATTGAGAAATCGGTGCATCGAGATTATCTCTGAAATAACCATGAGCGCGGTTTCTCTAATTCAAAACGGGGATTTTTACTGAAGAGCTTTCTTTGAAGTGCGGCGGTCCAAATGTTGACCGAAAAATGATTCCGAGTTCTGAGCTTGTCGGTAAGGTTCCACAATAAAGAAGGATTGATTGCCTTTTACAATTAGGCCCCAAGCGGCCACGTGATTCCAGCACTTCTTGTCAGTGAAAACGTGCGGTTACAGTGCATTCATTCATTCTGGGCTGGCTTTTTTTTCAGCTGTCTCTAGCCTGTGAAGGGGTCTTTCTCTGGGTACTTTTTACCTATCACCATCTCTCTGGGTCGCTCTGTTCGTCATGGGTCTCATTGTCGTCGTTCAGACATCAAAATTGAATATTCGTCCTTGCTATCGATGTCCCTATTAAGGCATCCGTTGAAGAAGTGGACCCACGTCGTGAAAGAAAACCTCTCAGCGCAGTGTTCACGCATCTGCTCTCAGCGAAAAATCTGCAAAATGACGTTTAAAAAATATATTTTCAGTAGATCAGTGGAAATCTGATAATTACTGCATGCTGTTCACAATCAAACCGTGGATCCACAACACGACATCTCTATGCACAAGATGCAGAAAAACAAATGAAACTCTGCAGAAGCCACTCTGTGATACGAACAACAAAACATTTATTCCTCGCTCCTCAATGTCACCACATCGAAGTCTTTTAAGCACTCAGCCTGTCTCCGCCACAAGACTGTCTCTCTCTCATCCAGATCTCGCTCAAAAATTCGCGACCGGCGCCGGCTTCAAGTGTATCCTTCGATCTTCTTCTATACACGAGAACATAAAAAGTAACTCGTTTAGCGCGACGAACTCGGGAGAACAAAACGCAAAAAGATGAAAAGTATAACAATAACAAAAAGAAACGAAACTCGGCAGACGGATCACAAGAATGCCCACTGCGCGCGAGTGGCTCTCCCACGAAAAAGAATGAAACTCGTACAAAGATTGACGCGCTGCGTTCCAACGATTGGACATTGGTACATTTGAGAAAAATAAAACGTGAATTGTTCCCGAGTTTGCGAGCGATCGCGGAGGAAGTCCGACCCATGTACAGTACACTAGTGTCGACATTACAAAGCCTAAAAACAAGTCCTCCGTTTCTCATACTAGAAATTGCACCGCGGATTTATAAAAAAATCCTCAGACGAGTACGAGCATGTTACTGCTCTTCTTTTTTTTCCCCTCAGCCATAGGAGGACTCGACCAAGAAAAACATAACAAACACGTGTTTTGATGATCATTGCTGCCTTGCAACAAAAATTTCCGTCGCTTTCCCTAAAAAAAAAAAAAAAACACAAGCCAGAAGCAATTCACGAGATTTTCCAGCGCAACGCATCGAAAAAAAAATATATGAACAAGCCCGCGGCGGGAAATCAAAACATCTTCCGGCAGAAAAATTAAGGGGGAATCATCACAGCACAGCCTCTGGAAAAATGAGTCAGGGGTCAGTCAGCTAAATGAAAACAGCTTCGTTTATCTGCCCCGGATGTTGCGACGGTGACGACGATGCGCTGTGCTGCTGCTGCGGCTGCAATGGCTGCTGCTGCTGTTGTTGTTGCTGTTGGGGACCGGCCACACCAGGGTGATGCGTCGGGGTCTGCTGCTGGGCATGCAGCATCGGATGCTGCGGCGAGATCGCGTATGCCGCCGGGCTCAGGTGCTCCGACCAGTCCGACTGGCTCTGCGGGGATGACGACGACCACTGGCCCGGCGAGTTCGGGTCCGGCGACGGAGTCAGGTAGGTATCGGGCATCACGTGTCCCAATCTGTGTGGAACCTGCAACAAATGTTTCTTCATCAGATTTCAACTCAGATTTCCGATTCCACAAGATGCGGAGACTCGAAACAACAAAAATCCAATTCCTACCTCTAATGCGTCAAAACCGACCTGTTCTTTGATAAAACCCCAGACAAATTTCAAGATAAAATCGGTTTTCAGGAAAAATCTAATTTCTCCCTTTCAAGCAGTAGAACTTATTTTTTCAACCAGAAATGATGTCAAATTTGCCCTTTTACATCATGAAAATCAAAGAAAAACCGCAAGATCATCTTCAGGGAAACCTCAATACAAGACCCGTCTTGTCCTTCGGGAATCATGATCAAGAATAGTCAGTCACACATGAAAAAACGCACCATTGGAGGTTGCTGCTGCTGCTGTTGTTGTTGCTGCTGCTGCTGCTGTTGATGCTGGTGCTGCTGTTGTTGCACCTGCTGCACTTGCTGCTGTTGTTGCTGCTGCACCTGCTGTTGCTGCTGTTGCTGCTGCTGCTGGGCATCGGCGCCATCGTGGGACAGATTGGACGGTGGGGTGGGGAAGCCCATGTAGACACACTGTTTGCGCAGGGCAGCCATGTGTGTCGGGGAAGTGGGATACTGCTGGCTGCCGCTCGACACTCGCGACTTGAGCGGCGACTGTGGCACGTGAGGCGGTGACATGCTGTGGGCACTGCCCGCACTCTGCGGCGGCGACAGCATCATCGGCAGCTGGGCCAACTGCATCACCGACGTGCCTGGCTGCACTGCGCCGGGCATCGAGCACGGAACTTGCTGCTGCTGGCCCTGGTGTTGCTGCTGCATCAACGCCGGATAATTGTGCGCGAACGGGTCCATCACTTGAGGCGGGAGCGTCATCGATCCTTGCCTGCAGAAGACATTGATCCGGGTTTACTCAATCTCTCGCGTAATATTAAGCATATAACCGACTAATCTTATTGATTTTAATTTCTTTCAAATTTACTCGACTCAACTTTCTGGAATGTCGCCTGAATCGCCAACACAACTGAAATAGCCAAAGCTAATACAACTCGACCAAAACACAAATATTTGCATTGAAATATCGGAAAAGAGAATCGTAAGGCTGGACATTTCAGGGCGAAGATACAAAAGAATTTGCATAATTCCTTACCTCGGGTGGAACATCTGCTGCTGCTGTTGTTGTTGTTGTTGCCTCTGCAGGAAGTTTTGCTCCAGCCCGATCTGCGACATGCTCTGGACAGAGTTGGTCTTGACAGCTTCCTCATACGACGGCAGCCCGCGGCCGGGCACCTGCATGGCGTGCATCTGATGCGCCACCTGCTGCATCCGCTGCTGCAAGTGCTGCTGTTGCTCCAAATGCAGCAAGTTGGGCTGCGAGTGCGCCATCATGCCGCCTGCATACATGGCCTGGGCGTGCATGTCCGGGTAGTGCGGCGGAGTGGACTGGGCACTGTGCGACTCCTGGTTGTGCGGCGAGCCCTCGAGCGAGTTGCACGGCGAGGAATCCAGCAACGACTGCATCGTGTTTGTGCTGCCGTTGCTGTTGTTGTTGGACACGTCGTGGGCGCTGGTGCCACCGTCACGCGGCTTCCGACTCGCCGCCTTCTTCCCGCCGCCGCCACCCGACTTCTTCGAGTTGCCAGAATTGGGGGCCGAGGCCGACTGGTCCCCACTCGTGTTCATCGGGTTCTGAGGACTGTTCTTCATGCTGTGGCTTCCATTGGGATGATGACTCGAGCCAGACTTGACGCGCTTCTTCGGCTTCGGTGGACGCGCCGGCGGCAACGTATTGGACGACCCGGCGAGCGCCTGGTTCTGCGGCGGCAGCAGCTGCGACATAATGGGCGTCGGGTTGGCCCTGGGCACGTGCTCATCAAGCAGTCGCACGATGTCCCGATGCATCCGCTCCTGGGCCACGTCGCGCGGCAGTCGGTCCATGTGGTCACCGAGATCCCGATTCGCACCGTGGTCCAGAAGCACGCGACACGCCTCGTAGCTGCCCTCCCGGGACGCCAGGAACAAGGGGGTCTCGTCCTTGTGGTCCGTCGCGTCCTTGTTGGCCCCGTGCGACAAGAGAATCGTCACGGCGTCCACATTGTTTACCGCAGCGGCCCAATGCAGCGCAGATTTCCCGTTTTCGTCAGTCAAGTTCACGTCGACCTGGGCGCGGATCAATTCTTCCACCATGCCCTCCACGGCGAGTCTCGTTGCGAGGATCAGAGGCGTCGTTCCTTCGCTCGTTTTGGCATTCAAATTCGTCGCTCTGTTCCTCAACAAGATCTGAGGATATTCCAAAAGGCAATGATCAGCAAGATTGTTTCTTTTTTAAACTTTTTATACCATCCACGATTTAAATAAATCAAAATACCCCAAATGAAAAAATCGAACATCTTTCCAACGTACGAGTCAGTATTCGTTCATTTTAATTTTTTATAGAATCAACAGTATCGGTGGATACATTGAGAAATAATTGTGTTTGCAGCAGGAAACACACGCAAGTCTTCGATACTTCATGAAAATTTCTACCAGGGATCCTTTCAGCATTTACATGCTATTGTAGCGATGTTCAAGAACAAAAATAAAAAGTTACAAGACTTAGGAATTGATCAATTTGAAAACAATTTGCAATATCTCCAATGCCATTTACCCGCATTATAACAATTCTTCATTATGACGGACGCAGCAGCAAAGTAGAACCATGTCATGAATGATGATGAGTCATGAATGCATCAGATTTATAGAAAATGTATGTGCACATCGTATTCGCTCAAATATTACGCGCCCTCGAATAATGAGCGCACCTTCGCTTTTTAGCTCAAATTTAGGAAAAAAAAATTCCACATAAGACGCGCACATTAATTTTCAGTTCCCGAAATTCTATATGGTATTCTAAAAACTGCAGGGGGAGAAAATCTGAATAGAACCATATTTGAAAGTTGACTTCCATGTTAATCTTTTTTTCTTGTGCGAAACAAAGATTCATTGCAAAAATAATTTCGAAAAAAATTTATAGAGGGGGAACATTTCGAAGTTCAAAAAGTTTTACTGGAAAATTTGTACCGAACTACTACGACGCACCTCTTTATTTGCCCTCCATTAAAAAAAAAAAGTACTCGAGTAAATACGGGACTACTTCTGTCGCTGCACTGCAGTATAACTTCTGCAGTAACAAAATTACGTCATGCAGCAAGAACAATAAATACTGTACCATGAAAACGCCTTGCGCGTCTGCAGCGATGGCACTGTGCAAGGGTGTGCGCCCACTGGCATCGGGAGAGTTGGGATCGCCGCCAGCTTCCAGCAGCCATTTCGCAACATCGGCCCGTGCATAACGGGCAGCCAAATGTAAGGGGGACTCTCCCGTCTTGTCTGCCGTCGAGTTCACCTTAGCACCTTGAATCAGCAGGTCCTGAATTATCTGTTTGGAGCCATCGCCCTGGTCCTCGTCATCGCCGTTATCGAGACCGCAACCACGGATCGACGCCAGCATCAGCGGTGTGAGTCCAGCCGGGCCTCTGGCATCGACGTCGGGAATTCCTGCGCCGTTATCCATCTGCAAAGAGGGGGAAATATAACAGTTTTTTGTATAAATTACCATGTCTTGAGTGTGCATTAAAATCTTGCTTAGCAACCAAATTTTTGTATTTCTTGCTTAAATTAGGCACGAGTTGATGCAACGAGGCCCTTCTCATGTCTTAGTTTTTTTCCTACTTTTTCTTCTTTTTTGCATTTCTCGAGGTCAGAAGGGATTTTTTCGGGTAATGTTTAAAAAAAATCAGGCAAACGCATGTCAGAAACGTAGTTTGTGAAGCGTCCACCGCATATGATGAAAACACACTGAACATGAACTGTATTAACCGTTCACTCCAGAGCTGGATTATTTTAGCTATAGATGAACTTCATTGACAATAGCAAAATACTATGGCATACAGCGTTTCTAAGAACCTACAGTAATTATTCAAGTGAAAAACGCTCGCTATGAGTGAGTAAAAGGTGGGGGAAAAAACATGAGTAAAACTGGAACAAAAAGTGAGCCAAACTTACTCGTTGCGGAGGAGTGAATGCGAGGATGTCAGGGTGTCGGACGTCAGCGGCCTCTAGATGTTGCTGTGTCCACGTTCTGTGGTCGTTGCTCTCTGCGTAGTCTGATGTCATGCATGTGTTGTCGCTGGAATAGCTCCCGGGATCGGCCTGGAAATTTTTGAGATTATCATCAAAATTGGAACGACATTTCAAATCTTCAAATTCTCCATGGAACTTCGCCAAGGAAAAATTCCCTTTCAAAAGTTTCGATCAATAAAATTCGCACCTTTCTTCGCTTCGTCGGTGGGCATTCAATGTCATCTTCTGACAAATGAGCGAATTCGGGTGGAATTGAAAATTCACTCGGGGCAAATCCTCCAAGCCTGTCACACCCCTCAAGTCCCATGCTTCTCATTTCTTGGCCATCCGGTCTTCGGCGTCCCTGGACCCCTGGGGCACTGTTGTCCTTGAAGAAACCCTCTGGGAACCAGGTAATTGCTCCGCGAATCCGTTTCCGTTGCGATCGGAAGAGAATTCCCAGCATCAATGCGATACAAATGACGACGCCGACAGCAACAGCGCTGACTGTCACAGTGGAATCTTCGCTTCCTCCACCAGTGGAGATCCGGTCGTCACCATCATCGAACGCGTCGCTGAACGCCTCGTAAACACTGAATCCGAGATTAAGTTGGGAATTCCGAGCAGCAGCACCGAGAAAATCTGCAGCTTGGTCAGCTGTTTGGAAGCACTTGTTGGCATCTTCCAGCTCGCAAAGAGTATTGTCGATTTCTAAATACGCCACAACCCCCGCAGCTGGCCCATCCGCTCGGTACATGTTTCCGCTGTCCGACTGCAGTCTGCAAAAATTTAATAAAATAAAATAAAAAAACAATCCATGAAAGCGATGTACACAAACATGAACCTCATGAACATTAAAAAAAAGCCATCAAGCAGCCCGATCTGAGAATCATCGCCCACAAAAATTTGATGCGTCAACTAACCGGAACGAATCCTTCCTGTTCCACGGCAAGATCATGTCGTTGCCGAATTGGTCTTGCTTGTACCGGACGATTGTCCGCAAAACGCGTGACATTTGCCAGAGGAAAGCGGTTGAAGCGTTGCGGAACGAAATAATATCCATGAGCAGCACAACACCGAGTCTGCCTTGAGCAATCGGCGGAGACGAAGTCGGCGCACAGTCGCCTCCATCGTACCGACATTCCCGGTTGTTGCACCCGAAGTCACAATGCCCGTTGCTGTAGTGCATCTCGCAGTAGTTTTCATATATCGCGCTTTGAATAAAAATATTGAAAAATACGTTATCATCACGTTTCCTTTTTTTTTAGAAGACTTATTCTCGAAACATCACTTGTTCGTTAAATCATTTTTTAAATTTCCACAAATTTCACGCAACGATGACTCACTTGCACGGCTCCATTTGGATGGAACAGTCGAAGCCATCAAAGTGACACTCTGGCGTGTAGCATTCAACGTCGCACTCGCCATTGAATGCCAAATCCCAACAGCGAGAGCCAGCAGAACAATCTTTAAATGGTTTTGTACCCAAAGAGCAGTCTTTGCCGTCAAAGTCGCAGGCCTTGTAGTTGCATTCGGGATCGCACTGTCCGTTACCGGCCTTGGCTTTGCAATCATTCTCGACACAGTATCCAGCTTCGATAATGTCGTTAATGGCGTCGTCGTGCGGCTTCGTCTTCTGCTTTTTCCGCTCCACGAGGCCACCAGAAAAGTTGGGGTCGTACTGATTGCAGCTGATTCCGTTCCAGGTCGCGGGGCAATCACAAAGGAAATATCCCGGGTGGTCGAAGCAGATCCCGCCATGTTCACAAGGATTGCTTGCACAATCATCGAAAGTATCCAAAGTGCAATCCAGTCCCGATGTTCCAGACACGCAGTCGCACTTGAAACCCTCCTTGTACGGTCTGCAAGTGCCACCATTGGCACACGGCTGCGCCTCGCAAACGGATCCTACATTCTCGCAACGCGATCCAGAGAACCCAGACGGACACAAGCAAGTGTGATTCCCAGCGGAAGCAGAGCAGACCCCGCCGTTGCGGCACGGGTTGCTGGCACAAAAGTCTGCTCGATGCTCGCAACGCCTTCCGTAGTATCCCGGTTTGCACGAGCATTCAAAGTTGTTGATCAACTGCACGCAGTCTTGGGTTCCTTCCGTGGCACAAGGGTTGCTCAGGCACTCGTTCACATCGCCTTCACAACGCGGGCCAACGTAGCCCGGCGGGCAGCGGCACTCGTAACCTCCAACTCGGTCCACACACGTGCCACCATGATGACAAGCTCCTGTGGTGCAGTCGTCAACATTCACTTCGCAATGCGGACCCAGAGTCCCAGGGGGACAAATGCACTTGAATCCATTGATCTGGTCGTGACACCGCCCACCATTTTGGCACGGATTCGGGTCACAATCGTTGACGTTGAACTCACAATCCGCTCCCTGATGAAGAAAATAAATAAATGAGTGGGTGAAAATTCTGAGAAATCGGCATTTAAAAACCAGTTAGACCAAGAAAAATTAAACGGATTATTTCTCAAATTTCTAAAACAGTGAAGTTATAGAAAAAAGGGGGAATTGTTCATAACTCAGTTTGGAAATTGAAGTTACCTGGAATCCACGTGAACATTCACAAACGTAATGCCCAATTCTGTCTCGGCACGATCCTCCATTTTTGCATGGAGACGACTGACATTCATCCACTTCAGTTTGACAATAGGATCCCGTATAACCGGAAGAGCAGTGACACAAGTGGGAGTTTCCAATGTCTTGGCAAGTACCACCATGTAGACAAAGAGCTTCTCTCGAAACGTCTATTGAGGTAAGTAAAAAAAAGAAGGAAAAAAACACGAGCCAATCAATACAACGATCATCTTTCTTCAACTGCTGCACGCAATAAAACTTACTCTTCCTCAAAGATGCGTCGTTGCACGAGACCATTTCGACGTCGCACAACATGCCGGTCCAGCCCGGAGGACACACGCACTTGTACATGTTCTTATGCTGCTTGCATGTGGCCCCGTTCCTGCACGGGTTCCCGTTGAGTCCCGAGCACCAATCAATGTGATCTTCACACCGCCGGCCAGTGTACCCGTACGGACAATTGCACGTGTAGAAACCAATCCGATCGACGCAAGTACCGCCGTTGGCACAAGGGTTCGAGTCGCACTCGTTAACGGGGAACTGACAGTTGGAGCCCGTGAAGCCCGGGGCGCAGGTGCACGTGAAATTGTTGACTCCGTCCAGACAAGTGCCTCCATTCATGCATGTCGTGTCCGAGCAATCTTCGTCGTTGATCTGACAGTTTGTCCCGGAGAACCCGAGTGGGCACGTGCAGGTGTACGAATTGACGTAATTGGTGCACGTCGCGCCGTTCAGACAAGGGCTTGATGCGCACTCGTCGATGTCGATTTCACAATCTCGTCCTGCAATTATTATTATTATCATTATTATTGTTTTGCTTCTTAAATGAAAAATCAATAAATCCATCCATCAAAGCTAACCGTCACACGCTTTCTATAGATCGGTCAACAAGCACTATCATTTCGCCTCAAGTTATCTTTTCTCGCACTCGCACAACGTATGAACAGAACCAAGCTGATTGAATTTTTCGATTCGGTATCATCAGGATGAATCAAATTTTTTTAAATCAGAAATAAATAAGAATGAAATGACCAGATTAATTCCCTTTTCAATCATTTCTCAAAAGAGGTATTTTTTTTTTTTTATCATGGATGACATAGAGTCAAAGCAAGCAAATATAGAGAGGGCTGATTTTCCAGGGAAACTGACCTTCGAAGCCAACCATACATTGGCACTCGTAGTGACCCACGTAGTCCTGACACGTCCCGCCGTTTTGACACGGATGAACAGCGCAATCGTCAGTGTTGATCAAGCAGTTCCTGCCCTCGTAACCGTGTGCGCAAACGCACTCGTACGATCCGTTCGTGTTTTTGCACGTCGCTCCGTTGCGGCAGGGATTCGAAACTGCACACTCGTCGATGTCCTCGTCACATAGCCGTCCTACGATACCATTCGAGGCATAATAAAAGCATGAAAATTTGTTCCGCCAGATACAAAACATACAGATTATAGACTGCACTGCCGAGCAGAGCAGATACTCACCAGCATAGCCCCATGGACATTGGCAAATGAAGTCGAGGTAATTGGGCGAAGGACGACAGGTCGCAGCGGGCTTGCAGGGGTTCGGCGAGCATGGGTCCATTTCCTCGAGGCACTGCTTGCCAGTGAAGGGCGGCGGACAAACGCACATGTAACCGTCGACGGCATCCACGCAAGTGCCGCCGTTCCTGCACGGATTCGACCTGCACTCGTCGATGTTGATCTCGCAATTCGGCCCAGCATAACCTGAAGGTTGAAAAAAATAATAAGTAAATATTTTACATGCGCCACCGCTAACCATTCGCGGAAAAGCACTTGAAAGAATCTCCGAACCTTTTTTGCATTCGCAAGAGTACGAATTCAATCCATCTCTGCATGTGCCTCCGTGCTGACACGGATTCGAGTGACATTCGTCAATCTGCTCGTGGCAGCGTTGCCCAGTGTAGCCCGGTTTGCAGTGGCATGTATAACCGTTCACTTCGTCTTCGCACGAGCCTCCATTCAAACATGGGTTCGACGCACACTCATTCACGTCCGACAAGCACCTGTATTCGACGGTTTCATTAGTATTTCGAACAACTTGAATGTTCTCAACGCTATGACAAAAATTATCTCGAATGGGGCAGAAAATATGGGGGTTCCCCAAAAATAACGAGTCTTGAACAGATTTTCGGTTTTTCTAAAACAAAACAGCGAAAACGAACGGGGTCAATTTTCTCATGCTGGAATACGTTAGTCTGATTTTACAACTGCTAAATTTGAAATAACTACGAATACAGAGAGACTATGAAGATTCGAACAGCTCAATTTTTGCACCCGATTCTACCACAATAAATTTCCGCAATCGATGACATCTGTAAATTGAAACCACAAATTACGTGTCCCGTCAATCGATTGGAATCCTCGTAATCTATTTTCGCCGAAAAATATATAGTATATAGATTGTGCATCAAAGATGTCTGAAATTTTAGTTTACGAAGTTTAAAGATTACAAAAGACGGTGAAGTGGGGGAAAAAAGTATCACCTCGCGTCGTAGTAACCCCTGGGGCATTTGCACTTGAACCCGTTCTCTTGGTCGATGCAAATCCCGCCGTTGGCGCACGGGTTCGACAAGCATTCGTCGTTGTTGATTTCGCAATGAATTCCTGCACATGAAACGAAACATTTACACAATGAGCCGATGATTGTGATGACGACTTGAACGCCTCTCGTTTCCTCGTTCCAACACTCACCAGAGAATCCCGGACGACACGAGCACCGGTACTGGTTGATTCCGTCCACGCAAGTCGCACCGTTGCGGCACGGGTTCGACAGACACTCGTTGGTGTTGATCTCGCAATTGACTCCCGTCGTCCCGATTGGACAGCTACACAAGTACCCGTCGACCCGGTCCAAGCAAACGCCGCCATACATACACGGATGAGAAGCGCACTCGTCGATCTCGCTCTGGCATCGGTGACCCGTGAACCCGGGTTTGCACAGACACGAGTACCTTCCGATCCCGTCGATGCACCGCCCGTTCACGCAAGGGTTCCTCGCACAATCATCGATGTTCACCTCGCAATCGTGACCTACACACGAAGCGCAAAAATAAATATTAAAAAAAAAGGTTCCTCGTCAAGTCTTCAACCACTGCTTACGATACAACCTTGACGTGGGGGTTCGTTGCAAACGAGTACCGTACTTATTTTTTTACGTGACTGGAAATGGGAAGATTTCATTGCCTCGCTTTGAAAGTAAAATACGGTATATTCTTGGTCATCAATCTGGACAGCGAACAATTTGACCTTCGAACTGATGGTATACAGCTGCGTTCCCGTTGCAACGGGACATTTACAGACAGAACTCAGCACTCTTCCTTCACAATTTACCGTATTTGCAATAGCACAAGACGTCTTCCAATTTCGGCTCACGAACATACGGGCAGAGCATCTTCGCAAGGATTTCGATACGAATTTCCTTGTAAATTCGGAGTCAACGGTTCAAAAATTGAACAACCGTTAACTACAGTATCTCATCGACACATAGAAAAATCTTCCTACACTTCTGGGCATACGATTAAAGCTTGATTCGAACCCATACACACAAAAATAAAATAAATGAAATACAATTATTCAATTAGTCCAAGGGCAGATACAAAAAAATAATTGGGCCTCTGTCCTCCATCAGTTTATTGCAATTGCAGTGGAGTCAAAATAGTGATCGAGATTTCAATTCCTTTATTTATTTATTTTTTACAACAATGAGTCTTTATTTGCACTAATTCATTGATATTGTCAGTTACAAAGGAAATCTCGTCACACATACACAAATTAGTTCATTTTTTATTCAATCATGTGATTTCGTCTTGGATTCATCAGGGAACTTTTCTCCTTTCTACACGTTCGAGAGACCAAAAATGTTTGGCGTGTCTTGGAATCGATGATGGCGTCTCACCACACGCGTAAGTACGATATTCCGCAAGATTACAAGAATATACAGTACTCTACATGAAAATACGTCCAGTGTGAGATTTAAAAGAGAGAGAGAGAGAGGGAAGCAAGCACTCGTTGAAAATGCCTCGGTACTCACCAGAGAATCCAGCGGGACAAGAGCATGTGTAACCCGCAATTCCGTCTTGACACGTTCCCCGGTTCATGCAAGGATTGCTAATGCAGTCGTCTACATTCACCTCGCATCCTTTCCCCGTGAATCCTCGAGGGCAATGGCATTTGAAATTGTTCTGCAAATTTTCGCACGTTCCGCCATTGTAGCAGGGCTTCCTCTCGCATTCATCGATATCAACCTCGCAATTGACTCCCGTGTAACCTGTGCGGCACAAGAAACGAAGAAACAAAACGAACTTTAGCTCGAGCAAAAAGATTCAACATCGAAAAATCCGTAGACTAGATAAGAACATTTTGCATCCCTGCATCGGCGAACCGAATCAAGTTCCTTCAATTTTTTTTCGCCAACACGGAACTCATGCAAATCACGATCCCCGCCGGCAGAAAATTGAAAATCTACCCCGAGGCAACAAGCGCGCGAAGGTACTTGGAACAGCGCATTCCGCCATGAAATATGGAACTGAAACACTAGTACTCATCAATGAAAAAAAAGTAATAATAATAATTTCCTCAGTCGTTCGCTGGAAAACTGCGGGATGGCCGCTGCTGTAAGTACTTCAGTTCAACGGCCGCGAAAGCCGGAGAAATTTTCCCAAACGAGGCAACGGGTTAACGGTCGAAAACCCCCTGGCGATGCGCTCCTTAACAAATAACCCTACAAAACGCGAGAAATACACAAATAAAACAATAACTCGGGCGAGGAGAATGCCCCGGGGTGCCGAGGTACACGCTGGACACGGAAAACGAACGGAAATCTGCGGTCTGTTCTTCAGTTCTTCACTACCCACTTTTCCGGAAAATAAGACCTAGTACTGTACCATATTCCACCCCTCCCCCGTTTATAAATACTGTACCACATAAGCAATTGCACGAAAGAAACCCTTTGAAATTATGACTGAAACACACTATCAAAGGTTAGGTAGGCAGTTTCAATTTACATTTTGATAATACACTAATCAAAATTTGCGAGTCACGTAGAGTTCAGGGTTTGAAATTCAGAATAATACGACCTTTTTTTTTTTTCAATGAAGAAATGACTACATCGAAATGTTGTGATGAAATGTACGACCATTTGAGATTAATTATTACAGCATGAATATAAGACTCCTGGCATGATTTATAAAAAGTTAATGTGAGACGAGTAATATTTTCGGGGAAAACATGTCGCACACAGACTCGGCCTCTCAATTTTGAGTTCAATTTACACCGACATTCGTCAGGAAACAGAATACTAAATGCATTGAAGAAATCTTGATAACATCCACAGCTACTTTACGTCAACGTTTCCTTCACACAATTTTTTTATCCGTTCAAAATTACTGTAGAATATTTTTCATCAACTACCACCGTATAATCTTCGAAAGAAGCTTTTCTTCAGGTCGTTTCGAAATAAAAAAAATTATTCGCACCTCATCTTTTTTTCTCCAATCACGAACAAGACGATCAAGGAGGAACATCAAATCTCTCCAGCAGAAATCGAAGAATAACGAAATTATTTTAGTTCCGGGATTCCACTCCTCACACAACCTGGAACTTATAACAAAACATCGATCTGAACCATCGCCTCCTTTGCAATTACTTCTTTCCGCCGCAGGACAAATTAATTAACGACCTTTCACAACTGCGAAATTTGCCAGCGGTGAATCGCAACCAGATGCAAATCTCCATTGTTCAAATGCCGCTGATGCGTCTGGGAACCCCTATACAAAGTAACGCGACGCATAATTATCATTTTTTTATTGTACTCGAGAAGGGACAAAGGGATACGTATTGGCTAATGACCAAGCGGCGGCTTCGCACGGAATTTGCTCCGCAAGTGAAACCGGTAGTCTTCCGGCGTCAATCATGCGACTTTTGACGAAACGGAAGTAAAAATATTTGACCAACCGTTCAATCCCCGAAATAAAACTTGTCCGCAAAAGCAGCAAGTCGGGAGTTTCAGAGGTTGCGTATAGAGACCATTTATTCCCCATTATTATCCTAGGGCCATGTGAGACATGCAACAAAAAAATCCAGAGTGGAGTGCACTCGAAAATGCGCGAAAATTCACAGGGAAAATCGCCACGGCCATGGGAACTCGCCCGAAGCACCAAGGTCGCGTGCACACCCGCTTTACCTCCATCCCGTCGCTTCCCATAATCCTTGATCAATCATTATCCCCACGAATGTGTCGAAATAACACCCTGCAAACTACAGTCATTCATATTTACCGAGAAACGAGAGAAAAAAATAATACTGTACAGCGCGCTTGAACGCAAGAGACACAATCAAATTCCACGTCAACCCTTTTTGCCGGTCAAAGCCAACAGCCCTAACCAAGAGTCCAAGACTAGAAGTGGCATTCGGATAGGCGATACAGTATTTCGACGTTTAAATTTACAATTCAGCGCGTCCCCGCATTTCATAACGAAATTTCTAGGCAAAAAAACGCTATAATGTCATCGAATTTTGAATAGAAACTTGCGCATTTTTCGAAAATTTGAAGGAAATGAGGAGAGAATGAATAATGGTTTATAAAATTCAAAAATGGAAGAGCTGAAACTCGTCGGAAATATTTCAAATTTCTCACCAAATAAATTTTTAAATCAATATTTTCTGCAGAGAATAACAAATTGTAGGGTTTGTGATGTGTCTCTGGAACGAATTAAATAATTCCCATCCTAATTTTCAATAAAGTGGGTTTCGCACTGCAAAAATTTCGCATAATGAAAAATGCGACTGAACGGAACATCCTTCGCATTTCGCCTATAAAACGTGACAAAAATTCGATTGGAAGATGGGTTTTCGACCAAACATTTAGCAGAACGTTCCCTCGGTTTTTTTTTTCCTTTTTCTCCTCGCCAAGAAATCCGGAAACAATTCAGTTGCGGAAATGAGTTGACTTTGAGACGTTGGAGAGAGAGAGAGAGAGGAGAGTACTGTATAGGGTCATTTACTCCGGATTGTGCAGGACGCACAAACAACCGCATTCCGCGACGGATGTTGTCCAGCAGCTCGACATTCAACACCTCATCAACGCGCCAGGTTTCACAACTACGCGCATTGGAAAGCAAAGGCCCACGGGCATAATTTCCGCCGCCGGTCCGTTTAATGAATCAAATTCCCTCCACCGTCAGGAGATTTCTCCGGTATCGACGACGGAAATAATGAATCAAATTGTCCTCTCACAACATATCTCGGCTCGTTACGGGGTCCCTTCCAAAAACAAGTCCTGCAAGGAGGATCATTAGCCCTTGTTGCGATCTGATCTCGTTCTCGTGTTTTGTTTCGAACGCAGACGTCGTCGTTAATCATATTTTTTTTTCTTTCTTCGCTCAACAAAAGCCGAGCTCGGATTCTCATAAAATACCGTAGCATACGAAATTTGAATACGCTACCGTTCAATTACCAGACCTCATGAATACGAAGGCAGGCGAACTTCTTTATTACAGTATACAGTAGCTGCATATCTTCCACTTGCTTCCTCGAAGAATACAAAACGAGAGAGAGAGAGAGAGATATAAAACATCCAGTCGTCGACGTACGGAAGTCATGAGAATCCGCCGAGAGAAATACGATAGGAAAATACTTCGTTTTATCATGACTAACGGTAGGCAGGACGAAGAACAGCTTTCCTTTGAACTTAAAATACGCGTAACCCGATTGAATTGTACAGTATACTGTGTCTAGACCGAGATTTGTTTCCTTTTTTTTGGTGCAGAGAACCTGATTTTTTTCCTTGCTGAATAAACTTTATACGATTTCGAAAAATTCATCTTGATAGAACGTACAGTATTTGCTCTCGTGCTGAAATAGTCGACTTTACGCGGTCATTTGCCGCAATCCATCATGCTGTACATGTACAGTATATACGAACAATGCTATCGACTCGTGGAATGGCCGAGTCTTGCAAAATTGAGTTCAACATCAATAACTTGAGCCTATATCAGTCGAACATCTTATAATTTCGATTTTTTGTAAATTCCTATTTGTATTACCTTAGAATCAATGCATTGAAAACCTCCTAAACTCGAAAGGCTCCATAGTTCGAATTCTTCTGAATGCCTTTGGCTATTACTTTATTTACACAGGAAAAAGAAAAGTCATAAAATGAACTTGATGCGTTTTCCACGGAATTGAGAGAAAAAGTCGGCAAATAAACCCTTATTTTCAACTTCAGCATCACGTCAACTCATTCAAGAGGCAATTTATGGCCCAGAAAATATCATATTTTATAATTTCCCGTAATTTTTTTCTCTTCAAACACAAAAAGGCTCGTTTCTCCAACTCGTAATTCTAACTAACTCGATTTTTTTTGCTAGTCCCTCGAAGTGTAACTGAAAGAGGTTCGACTCCAGTTCGGAAGTAAAAATCTGTAAAAGTAGAAGCATTTTTAAATTAATCCCGGGCAGTTCATCAGCTTTCGTCTCTGTCGCATTTCCCTGTGATACAAAATAATCCTTTTTTTTTTTTCTTTCTTGCGACCTTCAAAATTTAATGCTTTCCAATTCGCAGCCCACATTTAGAGAGCGAGTTGTAGTCATTCAAGGTTTTTTTCTTGAACGATCGTCTCATAAATTGCGCTTTCATGAACCGATCGCGAAGATTCGATAGAAACACGAGTTAGTCATACCATTCCCCCCCTCCTCCTCCTCCTCCCACATTTTTTCCCGTTCCTAGACGTCACCATCATCAACATCAACATCCGATGATCTCCTTCTACCGAGGCGTGAGAACGTAATCCCTCAGTCCTAGCAAGAAGAAGAAAGCAATACCGCGCCCCCCACGAAGCCAGCAGCAGCAGTTCATGCACCACCTTCCTTCTCGTTGTCGTCGTCGTCGTCATCACACGACATCGTCTCTCGGGACTTAGAGCTTAAAGCTGCGACTGCATTCCGCCGCACGCCGACGGAGTTCGAGTCGACATTCCGTGTCGTCGTCGTCGTCGACGTCGACGCCGCGAGAAAGCGTCGCGCGTCCGTGGGAATAGAACCGGCGTTTACGACCCCGCGCGACCTGTTTCGCAGCCCAGCCAAATAATGACGAATAATAAAAGAGAGAAGAGGGGGGAAAAAAGTGTTCCTCAACCCAAGACTTGAAAACACGATCCAGAGCGTTTCATCTAATTCACGAACTCCGCGTCGAGAAGAAAAACCACAAGCGGAACCTAACCAAATTGATCCAAATTCGATGAACAGTAGTGATATAAAATACGCAAATTTCTCAGCATTCCCCAACAGGCATCTCGTCCCTCATACCAGCATGGTACAGGTACATTCTCGGAAACACACAGAAATCCGGATCAATATTCCTTCAATCCCAGTATTCGAGGGATTATATGCAGCACTGATTTCAACCTTGCAAGCTCAAAAAAACTCGCACCCGATCCAAAGACGAGATACTCAAATGAAGGTCACAACACAACACGCATGTGCGGCCTACGACTAATGTAAATTATTCCAGGAATATTGGCAAGGGTTGCCGCAGAAAAGGTTGCTCCTTTTCCGCAAAAAGAAATTCCATTTTGGCAGCCAATAATTTCGTAAATACTGGCAGGCGATTGCTTGGATCATTATCTACTTCCCCGATCAGACCACAAAAGCCGAGCGGAACACGGAGGTGGTTTCATACTTTCATTAGCGAAATAAATCATGACAATCAACCCGTATCGTCTCACAATGTTTCTCGAGTACACGGGTTTTAGTACGACATAAATCCTAACAGGCAGTCCTGACGAGCGAATAATTACAGCCCAAAAAATAAAAAAATAAAAACATAAAACGCCAGACGAAAATCCACCTGCTCCCGTTTCAACCGCAAGAGAAGAGAGATTCCCCTTCAACATCTGTCGCTCATTACGCAGACGACCAGTTCGATTCCTCGGGTACTTCGCAGCATCAGTGAACGTGCTGAGAAGTTCCTTCATCGGATCGGATGCGAACTTATGATCCGGTACCGAAAACTCCCGGAAAAATAATGGTTTTATTTCATAGTCAAATTTCAGGGGACCAGCAAAAGATTCGAGTAAGGACGGTTTCGGGTACATTAGGAAAACGCGCTTTTTTTTCTCGTGGGAAATTAATAATATTTATAGGAAATCGCAATTGGTGATATCCTCGGCCCTTGATTTGATTCATTCTTGAGTCAACAGTATGGTGCATTCGGAGGCATGGTTTCTTCAATTATTCTTTCACTTCCTTCCACCCCACATCAAATTACATTTTTATTACTTTTCTCTTTCCTGTGTCACTAAAATACTGTAATAGCCAAAGGCTTCAAGAAAATTCGACTGATGGGGGAAAGCATTGCACTGTTTCTAAGAAATTCAAGCAGGGATTCAAAAAATAAATCGACAAAGCTAGGTTCGAGTTATCGAGGTTCAACTGTACAGTTTACGCAATTTGCTCCTTTCATCAAGAGAAAATTAGAATAAAAAAAAAAGAGTGGCGTAGGCACAGCTCATGAAAATTGTTTCACGGGGTGCTCGTGAAA
Source organism: Notodromas monacha (assembly GCA_905338405.1). Lineage (NCBI taxonomy): Eukaryota > Metazoa > Arthropoda > Ostracoda > Podocopida > Cyprididae > Notodromas > Notodromas monacha. The sequence continues at coordinate 107,602 of CAJPEX010000170.1, read as the reverse complement.
AATAAAGAAGTATCGATCCTCCTTCCTCTCGGCGTGGGAACACAGTTCCAAGAGCTCGCCAGGAATACATTCGGAAGAATTTTCCTAAAAGCTCGGAAGGCAATTTGGGGAGCAATCCCGGAGAAACAGAAAGATAGGCGGAATTGGGGGGGAGGAGGAGGAGAGAAAAAGGCCAATTGCCCAAACACGAGCCCGGGCGCTCAAATAATGACGCAGACGTCATTGTTACAACAGTCGGGGAATAAACTGGTCGGTACGTAAAAACCAAGTTGCAGGGGCCCTACAGCCAGGCCCCGAGGGCAACTTATGCTTGTTCAGCGCCGATCCTCGGCCGAGATAGTCGTCATTAAAAACGTTTTTCGCGTCCCCCCGGCTTTCCCAGCATTAACGATTCAAATTCTCCCTCTTCCCTCCTGCTCCACCTTCCGCCTATTTTTCTCTTCTTTCCTCTTCATGACCTCCGTTCGCTTCTCCGTGTTTCACCCTGGGCTTCACGCAAGGTTCACACAATTACCTCCGAAAATTCGGATCACCAGCAGGTGAACTCCAGTGAATGAATCATCGCCGCTTTCGTGAGAACTTACGAGCTTGCTTCCGATTTTTTTATTTAAAAAAAAAATGTACTGTACTGTACTGTACTACAGTAAATATAAAACATGCAGGCCACATCATATTCATGGACACGCAGCAATGTGGCCGACAATATTCCGCTGATCGGAATAAGCAACTCTCTACTAGTCTACTGTATCTATCCTGTATCTTCGTTGTGATTCACATTTTCGGTAAAACGAAAGCACAAATGCATCAACGCATTACAGTAATTGAAGATCAAGGAACGAGTAGAACAGAAAGAGGGGAATTAAATGATTATCATCAAACACGGATATCGCGTTGAATTTCAACAAAGAACCCTGTTTCTCCTCTCAAAAAAAAACCTCGAACAATGTTTCATCAACTAGGCGACTGTAAAATGTCGCCGACTTCTTTTCACATATACAGTACCTTCAGAAAGTACAGTATCAGAAACGAAGATTCATGACAATGATCCAAAACGTCTCCCAATTCAAACAAGTGATTCATTGCAAGCCCCTGTCCAAATCAAAACCTAAAACACTGCAACAATACTTTTTGGAGAGGTCAACCAAGGATTTCCGACGTTCGTTTGAACGCACGATCAAAGAAAGGTCAGCGTCGGGTTTTTTAAAAAAAGGGGGGGGAAACAAACACAGCAAGTGATGAAGTCGGTCGGTGTGGACGCGGATTGACGAGGACCTAATCCGGGCCTCCCCTCGGGGCTTCAGTGCGTCCCGCCGGTGATCAGACACCTGCTGCTTTCTCTGTTTTAGATTTTTCGGTAGTCTCTCGAGTCCGGCCGCCATTCATTCATTCGAGCCACGGAACAATGATGGCGGGAATGTCCCAAGGTTTGTTTCGTTATCCCGACAACGGCTCCGAATCCGTTCCGCGATGCAATCGAGACCAGTACAAGTTCGATCAATATTACAGGGTTTCCATCAATTATCCTCCCCCCCCCCCCCCCCCCCCCCCCCCACAC
>CAJPEX010000170.1:45813-106024 GCA_905338405.1 Notodromas monacha | reverse complement strand
ATTCCCCCCCCCCCCCCCCCCCCTTTCAACAAATAAGACCCCTCTAGCAAAAACCAATTGTATCGACTCGCATTCCTCGTACATATCTGGAAAAAGGCGCCACACTCGTCGCCGAGAAGAATCAGAAGACGAAACCCGTCTTCCCACGAAGACGGAAAAGCGCCGACGCAGCACTGTGTGCCCAGCGTCAACCCGGCAAAAAAAGAAGTATTTGCAAGAAAACAGAAATACCCAACCCCGAGCTGCTCTAATGCTCACCACACAAAAAACGGAGGAGGAGGACGAGCACACAAAGGCATCACCGTGTCCATCCATCGTAACCCAAAAGTGGGATGAGAGACGAAGCATTGAAAGAGAGAGGAAAGAATGAACGAAGATATGCACAGTTTTTCATATCCCAACAAAAAGCTTGTAGCGAGGATTCGCTCCTGTTGATGGTAAAAGGGGACATTTTCGGCGACCCGCAATTCCATGGGTTTCCCCCTCGGACCAACAATCGTGGATCAAAAGCGCCGGGATTCTGCAGGACTGCAACACAAGTAACAACAAAAACGACGCGTCTGTTCCGTGGGACGCTACTTTTGGGCAAGAAACAAGAAAAGGATCATTGGACATTATCTGTCACATTCACTCAAACATTCGACGAATGAGCATCTTCTCTTGGCACTTTTGCTTGTCGTTCGGCGCAGCGAAAATTTTTTTAGTTTCCGCCGAGTTAGGATGCGAAGACGAAGAAGTAAAACATTTGACTGCTTCAAACTTGAGATGAGAGCAAAGGTACAATACATGTTTTTTACCGCAAAGATTTGAGAATTCTGTACAGCGAAGTCCCGACACACGGACAATTCGACTCAGGAATACTTGAAAATCAAAACTCCGACCGACATCCGAACGATGTCTCGATCTACAAACTTTATCAACATGTCTAGACAAAAGAAATTTGTGTTACACAGTATATTTGTTTACGCTGAGCTTTTTGTATCCACAAAAAATTCCACATGTATCCACAGCTCAGTAATTGATAAAAAAATTTTGAATAAATTTACTATAATTCATAGTTCGGATCATGATACTTCGTGCCTCTTCTTGAAGTTGAGGGAAATTACTTCATTTAATTTTTGGAGCATAATTTCCCGATTTACGATCAGCAGAAGAGCCAATTGAATATATTCCCATCAAAGTCCAATCGAAAACGTGATCTGACATGCGGACATTCCGACATAGGGACGCATCTAGAAGGCCCCACTAAATTTCCAACAAGATTTGAATTTTGAAGAAAGCTGGGTAATAATCATAGAAAAATTAATACGGACAAATGACTGAAAAGCGCACTAAATCAATTCGTCATGGTTAAGGACGATGCTGAACACTAAAAGTCCGTCTTCGGTACGGAATTGCTCCCTGCATGAAACCATTTCGGGAACTAAAATTGCAGGAAAAACGAAGAAGCCTGCATTGCATGCTCATCGACGTCCCCGAAAGTACGACAACCCACCAAAGCCTCGCATGCAATCCCGACACGTCCGGAAACAGCCTCTATGAACAACGCAATAAAAAGGGGTACACGGGATTAGCGAGGGGAGGGGGGGGGGGGGGTTTCATGTTGGCAACCGCGCGGTTCGTTTGTGGGGCCGGTGAGAATTTTCGGCAAGGTGCGCGGGCGCAACGCTGTAAATTATCCGAGTTTCCTACCCGTGTGTGCGGCGTTCGTTCAGCACCGCGCTTTCTTTCATGCGGCACACACTATACGGAATGCCCCTCCGCACGTAACACTCAAAATAACCCGTCGCGTCCTTTTCATGTCCTGCTATTCTCACGCCTCATCGCAACTGCGCATTCCCCACCACCCAGCTACGGGGGGTTTCGTTCCACGCGCAAATCCCGTTTCATGCTGCCACGAACCCAAATTAAGCCAGGACCTCGACCAATCCACGTTTTAGCGGGAAAATTTGTCGATTTTTTGAAGCAGCAGCGGAATCGCGCCAACATCGTTTCGAGGAAGGCATCCATCAACACGACAGTAGATGTAATACTATGAACAACGTATTCTAACGCTTGAACCAAATTTGGCAATGCTAATTTTCAAAGTACAGTATATTAACTTCTAAAAATCAAGTGGACCTAGATGGATTTGCTGGAATCATATTCCCCATACAACATTCCGGGCAACGTAGTTCCTGAAAGTTGAACAGATCAATTGTTATCCTCATTCATTCGGGGTCCATCCAAATTAAAGAGACAGGATGTTGATCTTATCGCACCACTCGAATGGTAACATTGAATCTATCAACAGCAACAAAAGAGAGAAATATTCAGCAAGAAGTGTCGCCAATTTTAACGGCAAACAAATCTTCAACGACAACAAAATAAGCAAAGCAGCATGGGTTAAGATTGCGAAATATTCCCAGGGTTTTCGGCAATGCTTCAACCTCATTCTTCTCCCGGTCCCCTTACACACAGCAGGAGACGGATTTTCGCACAAAACAGATAACCCGGGTTTCGAGCAGCGGGTTGCCAATCAACCCCTCGGTCCAAAAAGTTCCGCTGGCATGATTGAAGAGCCATCGTCGTCGTCCCTTTGCCATCAGCATACACTCCCACGCAACAAAAAAAAAAAAACGAAACACGCGTACTTTGGATTCTCAAAATCATTGAAACAAAGAACTTTCCGGAGAAATGAAAATTCCTCTCATGTAGCCTCTCGATGAAAAAACCTCGTTCCCACAGTCAATACTCTACGTTTCTACGATTGGCATCCCTTCCGAACACGAATGAACCATTTTGTCGATTCATACGAATTTCTTCTGCATTTTTCCTCTAGAATAGTCGATATACCATCGATGATACCGCTTCTTTTTATAATGCCAAATATGAAGCACAGTAAATACACGCGGAATTCTCATCTCCGTAACATTACACGAATGCCGAAGTGACCACACGCCCAGCCTTGCGGTCATGATTGCTTCCAAGGACGTTTTCCGTATTGATTAAATTTTCAAAAAAAAAACGCCATTTTTCCAAGCCATGGCAAGCCATGCTTTTATCGTCCATCGCCACTACGAACCAATGCGTCGAATGCTCATCACATTTCCCTCCGCGCGAAATTACTACCGACTCCACGACCGAAAACTGCGATTTTTATTATTAAAAAAAGCGCAAGAAATCGGCGACAAAATGGCCTTCACAAGGCTCATCCATCGAAGTGTATGATTTTCTTTCGAAAAATCCTGTAATGTATACTGAAGTACAGTGCTGTACTGTAATCACACAGACGACGAAAATGAAAGATAGTTTTCCTTTATTTACATTGAAGGAACAATCCTTTTAAAGGCGTCAAGGAATTTTCTAAAAGACCAGAAAAATTGCACGGGCAATTTTTAGCTGAAGAACATGGGCCTTCACTCGATGAAACTATGCGATTTTCCGTGAAATCCCCGAAAGAATCAGCGTCTCGATAATTCTTCGGGTCATGACAATCAAACGCAGAACACTTGTCTTCGTCAATGCGAACAAAAAAGAATTCAATCAACACGTAAATGCAGAATAACTTCTTCTTTCATTGCGTTGTCGAAAACAGGAAATAGAACATACACCAGTTCTAAAGCAGGAGTCCTGATCATCACTTTCCAGTACCGATGAAATCGTTGTTCGGACGATTTGTTTCCCCTCTGAATAAAAGATTGCATTCTATCCTTGATCATGTGGAAAAAATTCGCTTCGTCATGAACCCGGATAATCAGAGTTGTACTGCACATAATACGCCCCGAAATTCGCACAAGGCGCCAGGGAAACCCGGTGGAATGCAGGGTACCGTTGGTTTGGTTCGTTCCGCAGACGCTTTAGTAGTTTAGTTCGTCATGTTCGGAACCGAAACGTCGTCTTTATTAAAACGCAAAGCAATGCGTTCTCTTCGTGAGCAAGCAATAAAAAAATAAAAGAGGAGCCCGCGGCGCGGGAAACCCATACGACTAAAAGTGGTGGGGGAATGTGGAGAGAGGAAGTTGCGGGTAAAGCAATGTTCAGCCGGCTGCGACCCCCACACACACACACACTCACTCAACGAGAGCGTGGGAACGCAGATCTCCGCGGGCGCGCAGGAAAACCCCCACGAACCCCAGGTCCCCCCATTGCACTTGCTCTTGTTTTACAGCGCCCTTGACAATAAATACGCGCGCGGGTGGCGAAAAATAAACCCACCCAAGCACGGAGACCCCTGTTTCTCTACCCCCCACCCCTCGGGCCAAGGGACAGGACTGATACTGACTTTGACTTGAGTGAATGTCACACGACACCCGAGAGGTTTTCTGTATCCCTGTTTCTTTTCTTCCGCGCGCTTTCTGCACGCTTGTCGGTGCCTGCTTCATTTGTCAACTTCTCTCAAAAGAAAATACCTCTCCGTAAGGTTCAGAAGGGGGGCAGGGGAACCCCCGAAAGGAATGCGAAGAAGTCACGCTTTTGGAAAACGTTTTCAATTCAAGACGGGCTTCCGGCGACGACTGAAAATTCAACGAAGACAAACTCTTGATGGATGTAACCACCGCAAATGATCACTGTTCAGTTTTCGAAACATTTCTCGCCTGAAGTTTATCCAACAAAAATAAGCATACAATTTGCCTTTTCATGGATGAAGTTATCGCTTCATGATGCGCCGCAAATAACGGCACAGTCCTGTCAACATTCGACGCACTATTAACTTATAGCTCAAACTGGGATTGACTTTTTGAAGGCGCAGTTCACCTTACTTGACGGCAGAAAAACATTGACAATTGCCAATTCAGATGAAACACAGTTTCAGGAAACAGTTCGCCGAAAACGACACGAATCTGCAGGAAAATGGTAGAATACGTGTCCGTCACTTCAACAAAAATACCGTACGTGGAAAGAATCAGAACCTAATTGATAGGAGCAAATTTAAGCATTCCAATATTATTAGCAGTTTAAAGACAATATTGCAGAGTAACTTATCCTTCTTCATCCAATGAATTGACTGTTTTACTTGTACAGTACTTGGTTCAGTGCGGTTAGACGTCAAAAAATACAAACACATCTTGAACCCCAGACATCCTTTCCTTAGGTGTAAGAGCATTTCAAAGAAGTTCCATCTATTGCTCAGAAACTTCTTAGACACCCGGTAGAGCACGTTTATACGGCCGTCAATTCAGCCTCATTGTGGAGGATTTTCGTCGAGTTCGCGCCCATCAGTTTTATTTTTCGGAATAAATTTCCGTGAGATTTGTAGAAACTTGGAACAGGTTTTCTCCTCCAGACTTCGACTTCAAACACACGAGACCAACCGTAGTTCGAACCTTCTTTTTTTTTAATTATAAAAAAAATCACAACAGATCCTCGATTCTTAGCTTCAACAATTTATTTATGAAAAAAAAGAGTTCGCAAGAAGCACGCGTACAAGAGAAAGGCAGAAATCAGTGTGAGGGTACATTCAAGTCAAGACCACGTAACCTCAAATCAGGTTTCCAGAGTCGACCTCGAATCTCTCTTTCCCCCGGCTCCTTTCGAAAGAAGCCGCGCACCTGCCCCCCACAACCAGAACCCCAGCCGCCAGGTGGTTGGTTGTTTTTTTCTCTCTTCCCCCCCCCCCCCCCCCCCCCCCCNTTTTTTCTCCCCCCCCCCCCCCCCCCCCCTAACATCGAATTGTGTCTCGGATTCCAGCGCCGCAAAGGTTACGAGACAATTACCCTTCCCCAGCCTCCAATCGGCAACCAGAAATTGATCCTGGAACCGTGCCGGCGCTCAATCAAAGCCTGCCCTTCTCCTCATCAGAACACGCTCGAGAAATTTGTTGACCGACATGTTCCGAATTTCTTCCCCTCGACTCCATCTCGAGGTTGACAGACCATAAAAACGCCAGTTCCCGGCATACCCTCGTCAGCTCAGGACTTTACGTCCTCATTAACTGATCAAATGGATGCTTCACCTGAGTTCCTCTCGCGGTAATTTTCATGACGGACGAGGAAACCCTGTGAGCCCCGAACCGATCGTCGTATGACGTCCATCCAATCGAGCGCTTGTTGCTTGAAAACTTCCCTTTCCGCACTTGACGAGCGATTTTGTTTTCAGAAAATTTAATGAAACTCGTAAATCCATCGACATCCGCGGAAACGAGGCGAAATAAATGCATGCCAGCGATGGGGTTTCGTCGAAGAGGCTGCCAGGGATTTGAAATGATTTCATGCAACTTTCCAGCTAGTTGTTCTTTACAACAACTCAATCGCTTTTTTAAACATTACACTCCGACAGCTGCAACAATCACAACCAAACCTACAGTATCTCGAACTTAATTGATTCGACCTCAAACCAAAATAAAATACCCGAACGCCGGACGAACCTAATGGAATACCTCTATCATGTTAACCCAACAGCCAACGAATATACTTACAGTTGAACGTCAATGACTCGAAGGTCTCCCATTCAAAAATTCCTTCAAGTCCATGTCTAAAGTCCCGTACGAACAAGGCATTAAAACACCTCCCTAACTCGAAGGTGTTCCTCCTCAAACCTCCATAACGCAAATTACCAGGAGGCTTTTGAATATTACCTTATCGCCACCGATTAGAACAACAAAAAAACAATACAAATGTAACTTGATGCGTTCAGAATCTTTTCAACTTGTTCAAGAAGCAATTTAAAGCACAGAATATCCCCATTTACAATTTCCGGAAATTATTCTTCGAATAAGAATGCTTGCTTCCTTTGAAGTTACATCGAAGAGCTTCGATTGCATCCTTTAATCTAACTGCCCTGACGCAGCATACACCTATCCTAATACTGTAATAATCCGGTTTAATAACAAATTACTGTACTTTCCTCAAATAAATATACTGTAACGCCCAGCAAGCCAGAGTTCCAGGTAATCCAAAAGATCCTAATCCTCACGGATACAATCCGAGATCGAAATATTTCTCGGTGAATCCGAAGTTACCTCACATAACGTGAAAGTCAGAACTAACCCAATAGGTTGGACCTTAGTAATGTACCTCGGATACATGCAGCTATGAATGCCCAAAAAGTCACGAGCACAAGTTGAAAAGCTCGTACACAAGGACACAGTCGGACTCGTGTTGATGGCTTACAAGAAAGTGCCTACTTCAGAGAGAGAGAGAGAAAAATACGAAATGTTGAGGAAACGCAACCGCAACAAGCCGAATGAAGGAAAGCAGGAAATCTGACTGAAATTTCCCACCTCGGTCGGGCGACAGCGGGAGTTTTCCCTCTCGACTATACAACTACGGTCAGCAGCACCAAGGACATCAACAACAGTATGATTAGTTCCATTAATTCATTGAATCAGTTACTTTTTTTCTCCAACTCGAGGAAAAAACTCCCCACATCACGGGCTCACGATCATGACGAATGCCAGCCAGCCTCCGCGCAACAGCTGGTTCGTTCGCTTGACCAACAGTGTCCAGCACGCGTGCTTCTCGACATCTCGCCGGTATCTCCCCCGTGCGTCTCGAGACGCTCGCCGAATTAGGAAAGATAATGACCCTGGCGTCGATCAACTTAATTCATCTAGCGGCCACCTGATGCTCACCTGCAGCCAAGGACGCGATCCGGGAAATTAACTCGGGGTTCTCGGACGGACGGACGCATTTCACGCCCACGAGAAAAAAAGAGGGGGGAACCTTACGTCGACAAACCCCTGAATACGTCAGCCTACACTATAGGACGGTGATTCTCGCGCTTTTTCACAAACATGTTTGAAGATGTTCTTAATAAATACAATATACGTATCATGAAAGCTGTACCGAAAGGTAAGAGAGGTAGCTTGAGAGAAAAGAAGAAAACAATCCTGACAACGTCAAAACAAGATAAGTTCGGCGCCTGGGTACAAGACGGGAGACTTTTGCACATCCCAGTGTGTTCCCATTCACTACTACAGTAATTTGACAAATAATAGAAAAGACAACAAGGAACTTCTTTCTCGGAATCCCATGAATTCCCGAAAAAAAATTTCAGAAGCAAGCCGACAGTCCAAACTATTATTAAAAACACCCATACCTAAAATAAATGAATAAAGCCTAAAAAGAAGTACAGTACTGCACATAAAAAAGTAAGCGCTATTTCACACAATTTTCGAGTGAGTTTTCAATAAAATACGTTTAAAATATCATGAAATTAGCGCTAAAAGATACGAAACGCAGTATCAGAGCAAAGAAAATCCTGACACTGTCCCAGCAAAAAATTTCGACGCCTGAAAATAAGAAGAGAAACCTAACACATCTCAAATGTGTTTGCAATTACTTTTAATTTGACAAACACTAGAAAAAATACCACATGGAAGTTTTTTTTATCGAAATCCCATGAACTTCGGAACATTTTTTCAAAAGCCAGTCAACAGTCCGAACAAATACTGTATTCAAAAAAAATAGAATTTTCTTCGCCATTTTCTTCACACTGTCCCAATTTCCCTTGACACAAATTTATCAGCGTTATTCGATGAGTGCATACATTCATATTTTCGCGGGTTTAGTAGCGCATAGATCTCTCAAGTATCTGAACCATGAGAGGGAAAAAGAAACAAAATCAAGTAATAAATAAATGTATCAACACTTGGTGAGACGAACCACACCCTCGCTGACTCGGCGAAAAAGCTCGTCCCCAATCCGTTTTCCCCCCTGGGTGTACGCACACAACATTAACAAACGATTACGATCCACTATCATAAATTACCACATCATCGCTCATCAGAAACCCGGAAGCTTGACAACGCGTTCAACCACATTTGATAGCAGCAATAAACTTGATCTTGAATTGAATCAACAGTATCCGCAAGAATCAAAATCAAGAAAAGAGCTCGGAGAATTAAAAAAAATTCTTTCCGTTGGCAGTCAGTCATTTCCATCATCGTTCAACAGCTTTTCGAGAAAGACGTGAGCCGAGTTGCATGCAAAATACTTTTAAGTCCCAAGTTTTCACGTCGGGAATAAAAACGTTTCCCATTTCGAGAAAGCAATACACTTTTCACAAAGGGGAAAACAGAACACAAATAAAGAATATCCCCCTCGGGAGAACGAAATCATTAACCTGTAAATGGGGGAAAAGAAGATTACAGTCCTCCAGATCCATCTCTCCGTCGTTTCGTTCCTACGATGATATATTTTCAAAAATAGGAACCGAGTCTGGAAAATAACGATCCATTTCCCCGAAGCCCTCTCCCAAGAAGCAGACAAACCCACCCAGGAAGGTGAGGCAGGCTTGACGAAACAAATCTCTAGTGTACTGTACTGTACTGTACTAAACACAACCAACGGGTTTGTTCGTTTCTTTCATTCTCCCATGTCTTTCCTGATAGCGTCTGTCTCGAGGTTGTGCATATCCCGAAGCCAGGTTTGGGACAATTCATCCGAAGCCGGATCCGTTGCAGCTTCAGAACAGGAATGTGCTCCCGGCGTCACTTCGGGAGGAAGACAAATTGCGGTTCCCGCATGAAACCATCGAACCTATCAGATCCATACCCTTGCGCTTTCCCCCCCTTTGTTGTTTTTTTTCACTTTTTCGAGGTAGCTTCTGAGAACCCGGACAGGTAAATTATCCAGTCATTTTCTCTTCTCTTTTTCTCTGTATGATGAAGACTTGAGCTTGCAAGCGCTTGAGTAGCGCAGGAAATCGCACCAATGTCGCGAAAACGGTTTCCGAGAACGCAACTAATCCCTCACCCAATTGCTACTTCAGCAAGAGTAGCCCGAGGGTGGTTCTACTTAGTCAGGATTCTGCTTCCCAGAAAAAGAATATGAGCTATCTTACACGGCTGTTTTCCAACACGACGCCCCGAGGCATTCAGCGTACGAAGAAAATACTGTACAGTATTGCATTATCCATGCGATATTTTTGGCACGCAGATAAAAAAGAACACACCCGTTTCAGAATATTCCACACGGACATTATGTTCTGCTCAGCTTACAAATCTTCGAACATACAATACTGTACCTGCAGTTTCCCAACACATGCAAATGGATTGCACGAATGTCAAGTTCTTCACATCTATTTCACTGCATCCACAAATCCATCGATTACATATGAAAGATATTTCATCGAGTATATTGAGGAATTGCAATTTGTTTGACTTGCTTGAGAAACGATGATTGTTTCTGAGGAATAATGAAACCATCTCTGTGTTAAAAGTTATTCCATGACGGCATTTTTACGACACTGATGCTCAATTGGAAAGTTGCTCTGAAATGCAACTGGTTGACACGAATTCGAAGATTGTGTTTACAATTCTAGAACAATTTCACCAGACAAAGACAAGGGCTTGTTTTGGGTCTTGGGCTAAATATCATGACCATCCTGAATAACCAGATGCAGAAAGTCAGGGGCACAACCATTCTTCCGGTTTAAAAATTTCCAGATTTTCCAGCGTTTTTCATTTTTATTTTCGGGAGCGTCATCAGAGTGATATTCACTTGAAAAGGTTAGAGCTGCAATTCAAAGCTGTATTTAGTTTCATGTTCCAATGCTCCTCGTTCATCACACTGTAATACAGTACATTTCGAAACATATGCTGGAACAACTCTTGTAAAAATGCCGCAATTATGAACATGATCACATGAACAGTTTCCCCCATTCTCTCATTCATGGTCTGTCTCAATTCGAATCTAGGTGAGGTTCACTGAAAAATAGGTGAAACCTACAATCGTCATATTGATGGTTTTTATTTTTCCTGGTAGCAATACAGAAGATATTTTCTCTAGAAAAATGCCGAAACTACTCGCATTTTCCAAGCAAGCCGTAATAACAGCGTCTCGTTCTCTTGGAAAATTGTAGGCGCGGCACAACCGCTACAGGCTTTCAGCAATTGGGACCATTTCGAGCACGCAAACGATGTTATCAAGACCAAGTTCCTTCCTACCGAAGAAGAAAGAAAGAACCCCTGGGCCACCCGAAATTGCGCATCGCGAACAAAGGGCCAATCTCTCGTCACCCATGGGCCCGTTTCAAAACTTTTTTTTTTAGTTTCGACGAATTTTTCTCCCACGCTATCGTCGACTTCCGCAGCTGCAAAAGACACGCTGGTCATTAGCTCGGGAAAGATTTCTTTTCCCGTCACCCACGTGTTCCCGACGACGAGAAGAAGAGGAACACAAACGTGTCGACAGTGTCGTGATCGGAAAACCGGGTCCTCGGGAAGAGACTCGACGACGACGAGCCCAATTTAGCCGCCAGGAACAATAAGGAAAGAGGACCCGGGACCGTGGGAAATGTATCGAGAACCTGTCACGGGTCTTCAGGCAAGCACAATTCCCAGAAGGCAGGCACGCGCAAAATCGCCGGCCCTTCGGAGATGAATGGGCATTCCACTCGACATCCGCGTCGCGCCGACAACGCATTTTGCCCCCGGGGGAGAAAAACCATCATAAAAACCCATAAAATAGAAGACGAAAAAAAAAAACCTCTCCGATCCGCCCTTGATTTCAATGTTCATGCGGGCTTGATTTGCATACGGAAATCAGGCTTTTTTCTTCTCTTTCCCCCCTCGTCTCTTCCACAACCAACATCGTTTCGGTCCTTCACCGAAAAAACGGACTGCTCACTCAACAAGACACACCCCCTGCTGTGCTCGTGGCATCGTTTCAAGCCCCCCTCTTCTCTTGGCGGGGGGAAAAACGGAACCCATGGATGTTTTGCATAGAAAGCATCACCCCATTCATACGTCCGGTTACGCCTCTCCGTGTTTATGGGTTTTGCCGTTATAATGAATTCGGCGCCTGCTGCACATCAGTTTCGTTCCGCCTTCCACCGAGTCGGCGTTCGCTGTGTCCCGGCTCTCAAACCCATTACACACTTCCACACGACACGCTCTTTTCACGTCAGTATATTGCAACTGGAAACACACGTGCCAATTATATTGATGAAATCAAGTCCCTATTCAAAACCCGGCGATTTATTCAACACGTGAAACGTGAACGTCAACCATCCTCAGCACGCAAATTTCCCCCGCTCGTATCATCCACGTCAGAATGTCGTCAAAAGGTTGGCAAAAAAACGGAAAGATTGTGGAAATACGGGACCGTAGGAAAGCTTTCATTCAAATTAAACTAACTTGCAAAAAAGGGAGCGAAAAAACTTATCTGCAGCTCGAACTACTAAAGCCAATGGAAATCAGAATACCTCATGTATTTCTCCCCGGCTGCGGTGAAAATATTCCGAGGAAATCAGCACCACAATTTTTTTTCTACTTCTATGTACATGTAACTTGGAGACACGCATAGCACAATGAATAGAAATTACATCAGCGCAGAGTGTAGTTGAACGAAGTTAACCTCGACACATTATCCCCCGCGGCGAAGGTGACGTGAAAAATGAGCCGTGGCGCGTGAAATCGACGCTGATGTCAAGTCGTCTTTTTTCTCTCTCTTCCAACGCATAGAAAACCCATACCATGAACAAGGGCGGCAAAAAAGCCAGAGCATTCCCCAACCCCCGGTGTTCGTTCGATGGAAGTTTTCATTGCAACCCAGCAGCCCACACGACTGAGTTTTCTTAAAAATCCTCGTATCATTGAATTTACACGAAACTAAATGCTCATGCATCTCAAATTTTCATCAATTAATGCAGTTTAGACCATAGTACAGTAGAACTTACATTATCCAGCCTTTGATGAACCAGACAAGTGGATAAGCGTGTCAGAAGTTCAATTTAAAAAAAAGAGAGAGAGGAAAAGCAGCCCAATGACTTGTAATTTTCACCACTAGCACTTTCAATTAACTTTCTAATCAACTCTCAACAATTTACAAAAATGCAACTTAATCATCATTCTTGACAATACTGTCAGAGGCAGGAACTGACAAAGGGCCAAGTTTAAATTAAAATTATTCGCTCAGCCAAGGATTTTAGGTAATTTGGGCCTCAGAGCCAGAGCCATGCACAAACTCTCAGCTCTTATTCAGAGCAGGTTTGGCCTAGGCATACCCGAACCCATCAGCACACTCTAAATAAAATACACATCACACAAAACAGAATAACAAAGATAGCTCCTAATTCAGAATCCTTCCTCCGCAAGACTTGAAGTCCAACTTAATATTTATCCTGCCACTGAAATGCTTCCTCCCTGAAAGATGGCACTCAATCGCAATTTTGTTGATCATTGAAGCCTGAGTTTTGATGATGCTCCTCTCCCTCCTCCTCACCTCTGGTTTGGGTTGAAGGAGGCAAACCAAATTTGAACTGGATCTGCACCCTCACGACATCACAAGCCCAGACTGGGCCGCTGCTATGCCTTGCAGCTAAAGCCGCGCAGCAGCATCCATGGGCCCAATTGGACTGCCATGTTCTTTATGACTGATGACAACCAGGAGTTGGAAAAAGATGGCTTTGTTCTGGTTCTGTTGCTGCAATCACTGTTGACATCTTTTGGCGACTAACATAAAGAAATGCCGACAAAAAAAGAAACCCTGTACTTTTCCTTGACAAATATTTTTCAAGGTAGAGCAAGTACAGTATAGTGCATTATTGTACTATATCTCGTTATTTTCTGCCGTTCAGATAAATGGGCGTTATTCTTGATGCTCATTCCTGAAATGATTTGCTTTACGGCAAGTTTCTTGAAGTAAAATTCCAAAAGATCATCTGCGACCAAAGATAGTTTTTGGCTAACATTTGAAATAAGATCAGGAGCAAAGTAAAACAAGCAAAAAAATATTGGAAGGGAAAATGAAACAATTCTGAACACCGTTTTTCTGGAACTGATTTCCTTTTGAAATCCCACCACAGGAAACGAATGGTGGTCATACCTTCATTGTGGTTTGACCGCACCGATTCCTGCTTGGGAAATGAGGATTTTTCTGTGGAAGAAAATGATGTGTTCCATGGGTCTGTTCTGAGGGGGGGGGGGCGATGGCCTGGGGCAGGCAAATGAATGCCTTGACGACGATCCCCACCGCTCCCCTCCTAACCCCTCAAGAACGAAAGACGTTGCGCAAGAAGACCGGAAACCGGGAAGTAGGTGCGAAGATGTTTATCGCAGAAGGTGCCCCATTGTTTGCGCTCATTTGGCGGGGTTGGTGGTGGTGGTGGTGGTGGTGGTGACATCTCTCATTACCCCGGCATGGCGTAGTGATGTAAGGGGAATCAAGGCACCTTCCAGCCACGGCTTACCTGGCAAGACGAGTGCCGGACAAGGGAGTACATAAGCTTTGCGGTATTGATGACAAAAATATCCAGCGGGATGAGAGAGGGGGGAAAATAAGGGGTGATTTGCCTCTTGAGAGAATTATTCCCAGGCGCCTTTGTGCAAGGAAAGTTGCAATTTTCATCCAGTCCTGGGAGGCCTTTTGTCTCCAAATCCTGTCTCACGTTTGGTCAGCCAGTTTTCTCTTGAATTTCTCTAGTGATTGTTGGAGGAGAGCAGCATTCAAATGCTAATTTCGAAGGCTTTCTTCCGAGTTCTCCTTCATGCATGTGTGTGTGTGTGTTTGTACATATTTTTTTCCTACTATTCCATCTTCTTCTTTTCTTTACTCCGCCTTCAGGAACAAAAACTCTCACGCAGGTGGCATTCTTCCGGCCTCTTGTTGTGACGTTTATTGCCAAAATGTGGTCCCCGCATATTTAGCGTATCCTTTGTGCGCACTTTATTTCGATAGCCATGTGCTAAATTTGTAGCTTTTGTCTCCAGAAAAAAAAATCCCCCTCTTTCCCCTCGAAATCGATTGTTCTCAATTGAGACGCGGCGCAATATGAGACTCGGATTTCCAGTTTCACGCCGTTTTTAAATCAAGGACAGTATCACGGAGTGTTCTACCACTACTGATGTGTTTTCAAGTTTGGGTAGCTGTGGAAGATTATTATTGTCAGGGACCGAGATGAAATGTGTCGCTGACGCTTTGTGGTTTTCCATTTTATTCATTCTTTTTGAACTCTATCTCTATCTTTTTTCATTTCGCTACGCACAAGTCGCGCACATTTCATGATTGAGCACATCTTCAGTGTGACTCGGCAAAGTTTGATCCTTTTGTGGACGCAAGGGAATTGATACAGGAGCACAGGGAAAAAAACAGTCGGAAGTGAACCTCGTCGACGTCTAAACAAAAGGAGTAGAACTGCGAGCTTGGAGAGAAAGAGATCCATGGATGCTCAACGACATTTGTCACGGTGCATTCATCAAACCTGGCCCGCGTCGTCATGCCAAAGGGGGTGGATTCGGGTTTTTTAAATTATTATTTTTCTGGACGTGTGGCATGTAAAACAAACGGGGTCTTCCGCAAAAATTCCAAACCCCTGTGTACGGTTTCGCACAGTTGAATTTGCCCCAAAAGACAACGAATTGAATAGGGGCCAAGTCTATGGGGATTTAGTAGCCAGAAGGTGGTTGACGCCATCCTTGGTGTACCCAAAATTCTTGGCATTTTTAGCCAAGCAATAGAGAGAAACTTTCAGCTTCTCTCTATTGCTTTACAAGGCCTGGTTTAAAATTCTTAAAAATTTTGGTTGAAATGGTCATTTAAAATATACAGTCCAATGCAGGATTCTTGGTTTTTCTCAACATGAAATTAGAACGGATGTACCTAGTTTCGACCGTTGGCACCCTGTTCCGCTGAGGAGGAAAATAACCCGGCCTCCTGGCAGGTAATTAAACGCAATGCCCCATTCTCCCCGTCCTTCTTCCACGATAGGTTTTCATCAAGACATGGCACGTTAAAACACTCCGAAGAGATAATAATTAAGGGTCGGGTCGGAATCAACACGACAAGCAAGAGGGCCAACGGGATCTCATCCCCAAAACCCCACGAAGAGGATCTCAATCCCGGTGTCAAATCATGGGAGCGGAATGCGAACCTATCCGGAATCTCGAATCGACTTAATGACGGAATCTCGTGCCGAGAAGCGAGAAAATGTCGACAGGATTCTTTGGATAGTTTTTTTTCTGTCTTTCTCGGTTCCTCACGCAATTCGAATCCTCGTCGGCTTTGGTTAATTAACCGCGGAATTATTTCAACCACGTGTGTGTACCGCTCAACTTTCCTCGTCCTCGCTAGAATTTTCCCCGTTTCTTCTCTTCCAAGGGAATCATTCATCCCGGCGGTTTCCAGAAACAATTGAACAGTTTTTCACATCACGATCGCGTACAACAAGAATCATTTTTCTCCACCATTAGACAATTCGTAGGAAAATCAACGGCTCAATTGAAATAAATCACTGTACAGTATTCGAAAAAAACGGGATTGCCGTTATTTGACGTCAATAAATGTTTCTCCTCCTTCATAAAAATAAAAATTGTGTGCTCTTCCTGTTTCGAACAACTGAGAAGAATGGCACACAGTTCCACATGCCAACGACTTGTTTTGCAAGAAGATAATTCAATTGCTTCAAATCTTTGGCAAAAATATGACATACAATCGATACAATATCCACCCCATGGACCTCTTCCGAACAATTCTTGATTGGGGAAATAAGTTTAAATTTTAAAACAACGGACAGGCGGCCTATACTCAAGATTACACGGATTAAATTATACCGAATAATAAGTGTGTGTGCGTGGGGGAGTTGAATAATAAGATGAAGGTACAGCAGAATTCCTGCGCTTCAATAATTTCCAGGTAATTTTTAAGAAGTTTAACGCGTTTTCAACAGAACTCACGTAATTGGTAAATTACAGTATACCACACGATGTACAGTTCAATGACATTTCTCGGAGAAGATGTGACCAGTACTTCGTGAGTACAGTACTGTACAGTATACATTTGCAGCATTTTCCCTTCAAATTTCCTACGGGCGCACAGTACTGAACAGTCCAGTATATAATCGTGTAAATAAAAATGACCTTATTGACTCAATTGGCAGAAGAAAATGCTTTGAACGACATGATCACCAATTTGGATTTTCTGCGCAGAAGAAGTAATACTGTATCAGTTCTCTACGTTAGTCTACGTCGCATATACTGTACAGCATTTTGCTTTTTGCCACTAGAGATGATTAAAAAAAAAAAGAAGATTGTTTGCATCACGATTTCCCTCGGTTTCTAAAAACAGGAACTCAAGTTCATCAACGTCACAAAAGCTAACTCGGTCTCGCCCCAGCGGATCGCAACCGACACCCGTAAGACACCATCGGGAGGAGGAACAACGCTCCCTTTTTTTCGTCGTTGTTTCAGAAATCAACACCCCGCCAGTTAGGATAACAAATGCGACGGATCTTCGGTCGACGGACCACAAAATCACTTTCATCCCCCCTCCCCTGAAAATGAAACAAGGGAACCCGAAAAAGAAAGACTTGAAAGCCCCGTTGGGTTATATTTTCCTCGGCGAGAGCCGCGCTCGACAGATCACACGTGTGTAATCGAATCGAGTTCGCAGCAACAACAAAAAAAAAAAAAGGCGATCGTGGGAGCCCAAAAACTCACCCGCTCGTCTGGAGTCAATTAAAAATGCCCAGTGTTCCAGGCACTGATACTCGAATAGAGAGAGGAAAAAAACAACAATGCAATAGCTTTTGAAAAAAAAATGAAATAAAAGAAGGACGAAAGGAAGAAAGAATTAGAGGAAAATGGGTCCGAGATTCCCTATCCAAAGTTCCATTCCCTCCCTCCACTCTCCGTTAACCTGCTCGGCGACCTGCAGCCGGACAGGTGCTCATTAGCCTCCGAAAATTCCCTGCCTTGAGGGAAGCCGTGATCACCGGACAACAGCCCATGCACCGACCGGCTTTTTAAACCCCGCTGTCCTGTCCACCCCCCGAAAAAAAAGGAAAACAGGGCCCCCAACAACTCTTCGTCGAACACATAAATATCCCACGAAACGCACAAAACAATGTATTCATTGTACGCTCCAGATTGCTTCTCCTCCCCTCCTTCTCCCGCTTTGATCAACATCCCGACAAACTTCCCCCTCAGCCTCTCCGTAACCGTTTCCAGGTATGACATTTATCGTGCCACATTCGAACGTTGGTCAATTATCCAACGCATTTGCAGCCATCGCGAAAATAAGAGGGAGATCACGCTCAGCAGCAACAAATATACTGTACTGTACAACAGTGGTCCAAAGCTTTTTCTTCCTTCAACAAAAAACATTTATCACGGGGCATCACTAATGTCTTGTGTTGAGCAGCAAAATTCTTCAAGATAGCGGCTGCTGAAATTATCTGATGAGTAAAAGTTGCCTATACAGTACCTGACTGACAAATTTTCATCTTCACAAATAAATTAGTTTAAAATGCATTTCCCTTCTGAAAAATCCTTCTCCCAGAACATTCATTTTTAGTTCGAGTAAACAAGGAAAATTAATATTCATTTTGCCTGGCAAATATTCAAGAAACTTGTGTGCTGAGTATTAGCAGGTGCATTGATAGCTGAAGGCAACTGCACATATTCAGACATTTTACGCCCATTAAATGCTGATTTTTTAAGTCTGAAGAATTACAAACGCATCCCATTTGATAAATTCTGGAATTTTTCCATACTCTATTACAGCCCTGCTTCAGTCCATCATTGGGGTGGACAGTTGAATTTTTGTTTTTAAAAAATCGATAAAGCTATTTATGTGCCTGGCCTTGGTTTTATACTCCGGTATGTAATGTGCAACTTTTTTGGAGAAATGTGAATTCCGCACAAAAATTTCTCCAGCCCGACAGGCCGAAAATGGTTAGGGAACGCTACTGGTGTAGAGTATTCGTCTTAATCCACTCGGTATGCAGTGAACTCTGTTCTGTTTTGAAACGTCGGCATTGAACAAGATTTTAAAATCGTAATGATAATGTACAAGGATTCCAGTGTATGCCAGTGCGTCATATGCTCGAATATTCTGAAGACCACAGTAAAATACACGGCATTTCTTAGAGGAAAAAAGTGCATACGGTACTTACGGGTATCGCACCCACAGACAGAAAGAAGGCTCTCCCCCTCGGACCTTCTCCCCCTAGCAACGACAACTAATACAGTACAACGACGACGACGACGACGCCGCCGCCGCGCAACACAATTCCCGGCGGCACCGCCAAAATAAGAGCACGATGCCGTGGCGGCCCCGCACGCACGACAGGTGCACCACAAGCAGCAGCAGCAGCAGCAGAGATAAAAACTCTCCCTCTCCCACATCAAAGACTCAGGAGTGGTACGTACGGATAGGAAGGACTATGTACGGAGGGGGGAATAGTGGAAGAAGAAGAAGAAGAAAAAGCACAGCAGAGAAAAAAAAGAGGAAGACAGGAAAAAGAAGTCGGGGAAGTAATAACGACCCGCGTTTACAATATGGAAGGAAGCCCTCCCCACGCGGGGTCAGGCCCGCTGCCCATCGTGAGAAGGTTTCCAGACGCAACCGTCTTCGTTTATAAGTGCCCTCAGGGGCCCCCGGTGCAAAAAAACGAAGAAGGCTCCCGAATAATAAATCGCCTGCCTCTTGCGGTCTGTGGACGGCGCCTCCACAACAAAACCCTGCCTGACCAACGCAACGAATAAAACGAATCGCTCCAGGCGGGTGGTGATAATCGCCGGTCCTCCTCATCCTCCCTCCACCATTTCATTTGTGTCTACTGCACTGCACTGTAGCGTAGTTGTACCCTACAAAAATTCGACCTGTTGTCCCCCTTTCAACACTATACATCCCACTCACTTGGATCGTGACAGGCATCGACATCGTCGCCGACACAGACGGCGACGTTGATTCCACTCGACACAGATACGGGGAACCGAGTCCCGTCTGCGTACCTCTAGGCAGAGATTTGGTCATGGATCCACAAAATCCAACAGGCAAAGCATCGATAACGAACATCACGCCACAAAAGATACTACTGTACAACAATGTCTGTACTGTACTATACGTGAACAAAAGCCCTGCTTTGTATTCTTCATCCATACTTTAAAGTAATTAATCCGCGTCGAGACAAAGCTGCTGCATCCATTCGCACAAAAATATCGACGTGCCTTCACTCGGATTGAAAAAGTTTTCACTTCAAATCAAGTAATCAAAAACTACGTTTGGTACACGAATCCCTTTTTATTCGAGACTTTATCTGAAGTACAGAGGCGAATTAAGTAGATAATTAACCTATGCTAACAAACAAAATTAATAATCCTACCAAACATAACCTAGCCTCTCCTCAAATAAATCTTACCTCAAGTCACATAACAAACCTAATCAAATGAAGAGACAGAAAAATTCAAAAGCCCTACAGAAAAACCAGCTTCAGCACGTAAATAACTTCGGGTACGGTAACTTTCCAGCGAGTTAAAATTCCTGAAACCATAATCGAAACACGGTATTCCATACTTAATCGGTAGCATTGATCACACTACGACATGCAACCACTCGTCCGACAATCATCACCTATTTCGTCAAGCATAGATTACGTGGAAGCATCTCGGTTATTCTCGGCATCCAAGCAGAATCAAGCCTTTCATTTGATTTATTTAATTATAACATTTTTTCAAGAGCGCAGAAGCGCACACTCTGATGCAAGCTCCTTCATTCTTCACGCGTGGATCATTCCGTGAGAGAATTATCCACAAGCGGAACACTAAAACGGCCAACAAATCCTAATTGAGCTCAAATTCAATCTTCGGTGGTTGGAAGAGACAGGCACACGTGGCCCGTTCAAAGCACGTCCGGCCATCGAGTCAGATGACGGAAATCACGTCAAGATCGCCAGTGCAAATAAAAATACAAAAGCGAGATCGAAATAACGCGTCGGAAATTGATTCTTTCGGCGGAGAAGAGAAGAAGCACGGAGGAGGAGCGCGGAGGCGGGAGATCGACTATCAAAATGAAAAGCTACAGTACAGTGAACATAAGAAGAGAGAGAGAGAAAGAAGGAAAAGAAAACAACCCGTCGGCAAGCAAAACAGATTCCGTGACGAAGCCAGAACGTGCGAAGAAAGCCGTGGTAAAGATACGTCCAATAGGTTTACCGGGTTCGTGCGCAGGGTCCAGGAAAATCTCGCGCGATTAGTCAAGGCGCGCGCGCGCCTGCGAGAACCCGCGAAAACAAAACGAAGCTCGCCTCCCTCTCTAAAAGAAACACAATCCAAGGAAGGGGGAAATAGTAAATGAGCAAGATAGACAAGTAGAAGAAAGAGGAAGAGGAGGAGAAGAAGACACACGCATACATAGGCATTGAGATTCAGAGGTTGACGTGGGCGTGGAGTGGAGTGGAGGGGGATCCCCCTGACGACTCAGCAACTGCAGGGGCCTCCGAACTGTGGGAACTTTCCCATGCAGTCCACGAGCTGGAACGTAAGCCTGCCTTCTTCTCTCCCCCCTCCTCTTCCTCCTTCACCACGCACACACACACACACACAGCCTTTTTCTGCAACTACATTTCTTGTACATGTGTGTGTGTGTGCCCGCAAGGAAATTTCCTCCCTTTCCGCTCACTTGTTCCTGCTTCTCGCAAGGGGCAACAAACCCCAAGGATCCACACCTGTCTCACTCTCAACAGGTTCCTTAGGTGTCCGTTTCTTTCGTTCTTTCTCTCCATTTCTTTCTTGATTTCCTTTCATCTCTGCTGAGAGCAGCCGGTAATCCATGCCTCTCGAATCATTCCTTCTGTTTTCGCTTCTCGCTTATAAGTGTCCTTCGCACCCGAGATTGCCTTTTCCTAGTCGTCGTCGTCGTGCCCCCCCCCACCCCCTTTGTTCCGAACAATGCGCCAGAGACTACAGCTCCTGCTCACACACGCATCAATTCTGCATCAGGATCCGAGTGGCCGACAGAAAATTAAAAAAAAAAACAGGCTCGTTGTGTTTCACGCATTTCTCCAGTGAGGATGAGAAGAAAATTGCACACGTGGACTGAGAGGGACCCTGAAATCATCCCCATATCGCTCGCTCCAGGCAAGATGCCCTCAACTTTCCCAATGCCATTGCCGGCTGGCAACTAATCAGAGTTTCCATTACAATAACAATGCAATTATTTCAAAAAAGTATACAACTTTGAGGTAACTTTCTTTGCCAAGTGTTCAAATGTAAGCTTAGAATTCTCTCAATCGCAGCCCAACGTTACTGCGTAAACCTGGCCTAAACATCCTCGTCTCATGGTACATGGACAACTCAGTTTCCACAGCCTAGTCTTGTTGCTTTTCTCCTCATAAATATTCATTTGATGACCAATTTGGTTGCTCTGTAGAAAAAAATGATGCGCTCTCGCTCATTAATGGGATGTCCACAGCGGATTTCAAACTCGGTTGGTTGACGTTTGGTACGATTTTGAATAAAAATAATTTCGACTGTTCCTTCAAGACTCGGGATTGAAAAAATGCTTCACTTTCAAAAAAGGAAATAAAAACGTAAGGGATTCTGATATATTTTTCCATTCCATAAAATTGACCCGAGCATACGGACTTGGACATTTGCTTCACAACGCAAAACGCCAAAACGTTAGTTTTCCAGAGAAACTTGAGGAACGCATATCGTTGCAGCGAAGCATCGAGTGAGTCAGCAAAATTCAGGTACGTACACATAAGGTACACATGCAGTTTTGCTTCCACTCTACAAATTTTCAAGACGTAAAATGCGGCTGGCTCTCCGAAACAAAAAAATAAAGCGGCCGATGGAGAGGACAGGACTGCGTTTGGAACATCATGCAAAGATACACTTGAGAAATGTAGCGACGGCAAGAGAAAGAGAGAGAGATATAGGAAGAG
Source organism: Notodromas monacha (assembly GCA_905338405.1). Taxonomy (NCBI): domain Eukaryota; kingdom Metazoa; phylum Arthropoda; class Ostracoda; order Podocopida; family Cyprididae; genus Notodromas; species Notodromas monacha. The sequence continues at coordinate 83,434 of CAJPEX010000170.1, read as the reverse complement.
GCGCCCCCTGTGGCGTTCGGAAAAAAACCTCGCAATTATGTTTCTCTTCAAGGGTCGCCCCCAATTCCCCGGTGTCCAGCCCAGATTTCCCGGCCGTCATTATCCCCACCGAGCTCATCTCCTTCCATCCGTCGCTCAGTTCTTCTGGGGAAGAAAGAATCCTCTCTTTTTACCCCAGGGGGCCCAGATAATGCATGAGTATGGAGTACAGTACAGTACAGTACAGTGCAACCAACGAAGCTTTGCGGAAGGCGTTGCTTCAGGGGATTCACGATGCAGGCAAGCTATCAACTCTTCAAACGAGATACTGTACTGCTCTCTCTCTATCTCTTTAAACTCGGTAGAAATGTTTTTTTGCTTTTGTTCTAGACAGCTGTTCCACTTCTTTAAATCTTCGATGAACTGTTTTGACAAAAATCATGTTTTTAAAATTCCAAACAGAACCTGCTGAGGCTGGAATGAAAGTTGAGATAAAAATTTTGAGTCTGAGGGCCAAGCTGACAGACAAGGGTAAAATTTTGAATTTTTATACAAATGGTGGTTCGTGGTTCTAGACCCTTTTTTTTTTGCAACCCAAATTCCCCGTTTTTCATTTCAGACTTGCTCACAAGTTAGATTAAAACTCGACTGAACTTCACACCGATCGTATGATAACCAATCAAGCAAAATTCCAAACAGCTCTCAAGAAAATTCTACAACACTGTTGACCTCATTCAAACGACGACCGCGCTGATCAAAATACTGCACTGCACTGTACTCCCAACAGTGAAAGGAACATTCGTCGCGAATTAACCGTTTTTATCCTTCATCTTCATTTTTTTCTGCATTCTCTTCGTGGACGTCGCAAGAGGGAAAAGTCCCGCCATTACGAGGCTTTCGTAAATGCGATTCAGTATCACGAAGCGACGTGGCTGATTATTTAAACATGAAGACGAAGAAAGAGAAAAAGAAGCGGGATCCGAACGTGATGATCGCGGTACGGAGGGAGAAAACGAAGACGAGTCTCCGAAGAAGCGGGACACGGGGAAGTGGAACACTGGAAACGTCGGTCGTAAATTGGGACTTCTTTCCGATTCTGCCCTTCGGCACGCAATAAAAACAGGCGGATTCATTACCATAAGCAAATCTGGCCAGAGTACTGGCGGACGACCGAAGAGAGGCCCCTGATCGCTCATCTGCGAGCCCGCAGGAAACGAATCCTTCCTTCGTCGAAGAAGGTGCAAGAGAGAGAGAGAGAAGAGGAGGAAAAAATATATACAATACAGTACTGCATAAGCAAGAAGAACCTCAGCCGCAGGCGCAGCTGTGCGATCAGAACAGAAAACAGAACACAACACATCTCATCGCCCCGAAGGAATTCTTTTCCTCCACCCCACAAACAAGCCTCGGTAATCAGGTGCAGAAATGCGCCGACGCATAAAACCCGCGCCGAAGAACAAAAGCGCACTCGTCCCGGATTTGGCGAAGAAGCCACGCCGAAAAAAGGCTTCGCTTGATCAATGATTACCCACTGCAGAACCCGTCACAAGAACAATGCAGACAAACTGGTCGAAAACCTTTGCGAATTCCGACCAGAGCCCCATTGTTCATTCGAAGCACGATTTTCCACGAAGAAGACCCAGTACAGAATCTTTAACCTGCACACGCATCGAGTCCCTGGAGAAAGCTCATAAAAGCTGGACTGAACTGCAACCGAATTCTGCCAACTTTCTTTCTTCTATTTCCTCAAGCCTTTCTCCAAGCCACGGCCGATTCCACTCCATCGAAGAAGAGGTTCGATCACGAAATCTCTACCCAAACATTTTTTTTTAAACCCGGCGCGAAAATACGGGCAGGAGTTTTATTCATCAAACACAAATTGCAGCACCGATCACTTGATCGAATATATACTGTACTTCAACTTCCATCGCATTCGAATCAAAATCTGTTGACTTTTTCGCACACGACATTCGACTGTTTCTCACAACAAGGCACTTGACGCTACATAAGTTTAGAGACTCGGGCCTTGAATCCGCCGGAACCTTTTTCGCTCAATACGTTTTTGACTTTGAAAAAAACTTTGCCCACGGAACCTCACCGAGAGACGAAGTCAAAGAGCTTGTAGTGCATCTAACCTCGTTTAATACTAGAGACCATTAATCAGCAGGAGCGTTAAAATGTTGGATTCATCACACGGAAAACACACTTCCATTTCGGCAGAAACTGCATCACATCCATTTCAAAGAGTGGGGAGGCGATGAAAGGGATTTGACGAATTTTATGGAATCAAAATAAAAGTCTGCTCAATAATTAAACAGCAATTACGTGAGTACCACGCGCACTTTTTTTTTTCAAAATAAAGAGGAAGAAGAGAGTGTGCGTCATTTTACTTTAAGGCGCGTGATGCTCCATTAAATGCAGTAATTTGAGTACTGCAGTCTCAAAACTTCAGCACCGTTCTATCCTCCATAACCAATGAATTCACTTCGGCAACTTCTCGCTCATCCCTCCGTCCGCAAGTACAGTAGAGTATTCAAAATGTTTGAATGCTTGTCCAGCGTCTTCAAATTCAGGAATAATCTAGGATAACTCTTCTCTGCACATGATACTAAATTAACATACACTCAAAAATAAAAGTCCGACGCAGAACTTTCCGCTAGCCTCACGTTTGCAATTACAGTACTGTACTGTACTGTACTGTACGATAAGCCGCGCAATCCCAGAAAGTCGGCAGACTTGAAAGGGAATACTGTACTCTAGATGGGTAAAATAAATAAATAATAATAAAACTGACCTGGCATGCAGACGCATTTGTAGGAGCCCATGTCATCCAAGCAGGTGCCCTCGTTTTGACACGGATTCGACTCGCACTCGTTGAAGTTGATCTCGCAACGCGGGCCCGTGAATCCCGCCGTGCAGTTGCAAATGAACGATCCCGGCGTGTTGACACAGATCCCGTTGTGTTCGCACGGCGAGCCTATCAAGTAAGAACAAACAAGCTCCCTGATTTGAACGCAATAAGTGCGAAACGAAAAAATATATACATTACTGCATAATAATCCATCAGAAAAGGAACAGTATAGTACAGTAAACAGTCTTCACAGAGTATAATCGGCACTCGAAGCGTGCTCGCTATGAAAACGGGCCGACCAAAAGAATACGAAAAGCGATTAGCAAACTTTATCGCTTACCTTCGTCGCACTCGTTGATGTCTTCGGAACAATCAATTCCTTTGAATCCCTGCGGACAAGAGCACTCGTAGGCGCCCGTCAGAGGCGACGTGTCGCAGTTGGCGTCGGCGTGACACGGATTCGAGGCGCAGGCGTCGTCGAGGTGGCAATAAATTCCTGCGGAACGACGACGGCGAAAGCGAAAAATCGTCAAAAGAAATCTACACAATGCTCTTCGCATTTGGAATTACCGCATTACACGCATACATAAAATCTGTGCGGTCTTTTTGTTGAAAATGTACCAAACGGAATGGATGATGGAAAAGCTTCTTTCTTACCACTGTTTTCCCCCGAATTTACAGCCGCAGTACCAGTTACTTCCGGCGTAGACGGCACGGACTCTACTCAATTTAGAGCACAATAACTAGATTTTACCAGCAAAGGTTCAATCCAACTATAGTACTGTATGCTGGTTCATGATTTAAATTATTTTTGAAACTTTCTTTCTAGAAAATCAAATAAGGAGTAGCTCAAAATCCAATAGATTCCGACTTCAATACAGAACTAAAGTCTGCAATTTATCAGAGACTTGAGAGCAAAAGACGGATTCAACTGTAGTTCCGTATTTTATGGATTTCAGCTCGACGCGAATGAATTAAAATGGATGAAATCCAGAATGGTCTTCAAAACGTAAAATACGCTCAGGAAAATTCCTGAAAACATCTCAACGTTCACGCGACGCGCGAATTGCCTTTAAATATTGTATGTACTCTTGACCTCCGTGAGAAACATGAACCAAAGAACAGACCAGACACAACACAACAAAACGCAACCGAACCCAACCCCGCGTTTCGTGGAAAAAGATTTCGGAAATTGGGCGGGAAATGAAGCATGAGGTTGCTCACCGGTTTTCCCAGGCGGGCAATGACACAGGAAGGAGCCGACCCTGTCGATGCAGGTCGCCCCGGACATGCACCGATTCGTGGCGCAATCGTCGACGTTCACGGCACAGTCTTTGCCGGCCCAGCCGTTGACGCAAATGCACGTGTAGTTGCCTCTCGTGTTCCTGCAAGTGGCCCCGTTTTGGCAAACCTGCGGCCTCATCACACACTCGTCCACGTCCTGCAAAATTAAAACCCATTAAATTTAAATACAGTAAATAGAACACTGTACAGTGCATGAAAACAAGTCGGCATCCTGTTGGCAACCTTTCTGAACCGAATCGACACGCTCAAGGAAATTGGTCGGGGGGAAGCTTGTTCGAAGAGTCAACATGACGAAGTCGAGTCTGTGAAGAACTGGCAAGAATTTGCATATACTGTACAATACTGCACAATACAGTACAGTCGAACCTTCCACAGACAAAAACCTCTTCACCTAGTCCCTGTTTAAATTCCCCTCCATAAAATGTATCCTGAACTCTCTTTCGCTCGAAAAACACGTGTCAACTGCGCAGCTCGCTAATTCGAAATTTTTGGAAAGGAAAGACAGGAAATGAAAACGGTATGGTTTCGGAAAAGAAAAAATGAACAGCTTAAACAGTTCCATAAAATCCTGGCTTGAAGTTTTGTATCCTGTAGAATCATTTTTACTGCAGTTTCCTGGGGTTAGCATTTTTTTATGCAGTGGGGAATAATCAAGGAAATCCTTTTGGATACAAAAGCCAAAAATTGCAGCTCCAATTCCTTCTTTTAAATTGTACACAGCAAGCATTTCCACACCTAGTCTCACAAACCTCCCTAACTCGGAACCTCTCCCAAGCCGATTTCTTTTCCCCTTCGAATTCGTCGTGGAGAGGTCCGACTGTGCCTTACAAAATTCCAAGAGATTCAATAATTTTTGTGTCTCAAAATACAGTACTTACTTACGAGACATGCGGTAATTCTAAGAGACTCCGCCAAGAATTTTACAATATTGAATTGTATTTCAATGGGTGCTTGGGCGAATACTGTAAATCTACCGTAATGTACAATAGGAACTTTCCTTATAAAAAATATGGTATTTATTTCGAACCATCGGGTTAGGTTATCTTTGACATTGTGAACCATTTTTACGCTTTCGATACCATTCCGTCACTTTCTCTTCATAGTGTAACCTAAGAAGCTCAGCGAGACAAACTCACCTCAGTACAGTAATCTCCAGTCCACGTCGGCGGACACTGACACGTGTACAGATTGACCCCGTCGATGCACGTTGCGCCGTTTTGACACAAATTTCCCTCGCAGTCGTCGATGTTCTGCTGGCAATAGTTTCCGGTGAATCCTGTAGAAAAAGAAAAGAAAACAATTTATATACTTTATACGGTATATACTCCCGCATGAGACACACGGAGAGAGAGAGAGAGAGAGAGAGAGACAGAATTTGAAACCGAGAAGGCCCTTCCTTTTCTCGCAATGCGGAAGTGTTTGGCTTTCTCACGACAGCGACTCAAAGAGAGTTACCCCCCCCCCCCCCTGCTTCCTTAAACACACCCAGGTATCCTGGGAACAATTCGGCACCCCGGGCGCTATGATTTTGACAAAACCCAGGTTTCATTAATCAGCTAATGTCATCCGCAAATACCCCCGCGAGATTGTCGAATCTCGCGCTTTGATAATCGATTAGATCAAGACCGGGCCGATCAAGGGGGAAAAAAAGAGAGATGTTCGTCTTCCCACGAGTTCTTCGCTCCAGTCGTCACTCCATTCCGCGGCGACAACTCTACAAGTGACTTTTCTTCTGGCCTATCTTAATCAGCACCTGTGATCCAAGCACGGTAATGGAAATGGTGGAAGAGATAGCGAGAGAGAAGGAAAATTATTGCCTTCACGGCTGGAAATGAAATCGTCATTCATCTTCGTCCGCACTCATGACAAGCTTTCCATGGAGATGCCCCCGCTCCCGGGCAATTTCCTGGCTGAAAACAGTCTCGCAGCACCACTGCTGTTCTGACCGGTCGGGAGAAAAAAATTATAACAAGCCCAGGGGAAGATGGACAAATGGACAGAACTGTTCAGCGTCCATCAGGTGATTTTTCCGAGGCAGGATGAAATCACCTGTCAATGGTTCTTGATGCAACCGAGGTCTTGCCAGTGTACTGTACCCTTTAACCGCCTTTGAACTCGCGGAAGATCCGAATTCCTGTACAGCAGTGAATTTATTTCTCAAAAGAACTCTAGAGACAGTCGCGGTGTTTTAAATCTCAGCCCTTGTCTCTCGTTGGGAAAATATTCCCTCAAGTTAGATCCACCCGAGTTCTTCGTGACTCATGCATTCAAATGCCTCCAGGAAGTGCTGAAACATCACAATCATCATGGAAACTCGCAATCGCGATCATCGTCAAAAAATTTGCCTTTTGAAAGCCCTATAATTCTGCTTGTGCACAGTACAACATTTATTGCCTAATTGCACATTTAAAGGAGAACACTCTTCAAAGAAAGAAGCAGGAAATTTGCCTGTTTTTTTTTATATTATGAATGAATGAATTTGAAGTTAATTCATGATACAAGTGGACTCTCTCTACAAATAAATTCAAGGTGCCAGAAAAAAATCGATATTGTAAGAATTTTTGTTTCAGAGAACCCACCTAACACGGGGAGAAAACCTCATGGGACCAAAAACATAATTGTTATACAGAGAAAATCAATGTGGACCAAATCTTTGTAGAGAGAGTCCATCTGTACAGAATATTTTTAACCATCGTAAAAATACATTTTGTAACTCACTTTCTTCAAAAAATATCATCAACAAAATGATGTCTTTCATTTTCTGGAAAAAGTAAGGAGTGCCCACATCTCGAGACGTTGTGCAGATGCCGGGCCGACATTTTTTTTCAAGTGTCCCCAAGTCTAATTGTCCGTATGTCGGGGCTCAACTCTACATCCTACACCGCGTTATTTTTGCTCAAAGCCAATTTTCCGGGTATACCACGTTTACGAAGCTGGGGATTTATTTTATTTTTTTAGAAATAGACGAGCGAAAAAGAAAGATAGAAAAAGTAAGAAGAAGAAGAAGAAGAAGAACCCCTAGTTTCGAGGGAAAGCCCTGGCCCCTGTTGCGATTCCCGAGCCAACCACTGACTTCCTCCTCCTCCTTCGCCTGCCCTGAGAAAGGATTAGTCCGAAAGTTGCTCGCTTGCTTGCCACTACTGTACCTGCGGTCGCCAGGCCCACCCTGCGTGAAAATTGCGGTCTGCTCAAGCAGGCCGAAGCAAGGAATCACGCACGCGGCAGGCCGACCCCGCAATTTATTGATCTCGTTTCGCGCCAAGATTCGAATCGGTTCCCAGGACCGCCGTGAGAACGGAAGAACCCACTCGAATCCGAGAGTTCGCTTCGGCCCGGCGATGAACGGACGATATGGCAAAATTGTCCAACAGCCGCCACCTGGCTTCTCTGGACGGACGCCACCACGCGAGCCAAGTTCGGCCGCTGTTTCCCAGGACGACCCCCTCGCAGCAATGCGTAATAACTGCCCTCTTCCTCCTTCACCCTCTCAAAGTCACATACACACACAGGACAGGACAGGAGAGAATCAGATTTAAACGTTGTCCCTCCGAAGACGGGATTTTGCCAACCAACCGGCCAACCACGCAATTTCATCATTGAGTTTGGAAGCCGCCATTCACTCCTTCATCAATTAAATCATTGGACCTCACATCAGGTGAAAACAAAGCAACAAAGACGATAACTCTATCTTATGTTTCTTCTTAATTGTAAATGAGTTGCTTTTTCTTCTTCTTCAAATTTATGTGTGGTTTTGAAATTCGGCACGAACAAACCCGGATAGTCACTGTAACAAATTGATAAGCAAATAAGTAACAATTTCAAAAAACAAAAAAGCAGTTAATATATTCAGAGCATTCTATCTTTCCGTCTGCATGGACTCGAAGTCGGCAGTTACTGTAATCTTTCTAAATTTTAGTCGTCGTCGTCGTCTCTCATCACTCCATAAATAGCGAAGGTAAGTTCATTGATAAACCACAGCCATAAATTAATATTCCTTCACCGAGAAAATTATTCCCATGACGATACAATCTCATCCAGAACCAGTTTAGAGGTTAATCCGAGTGATCAATTTCTTATAAAAGAAGACGCTTGCGTGGTTTTAGTCAGTGGCATCCACTGATTTTTCGGGACGTGTAAAAGGGGGAATGGGGGGGGGGGGGTTTAATTGACAACTGAGGGGCAAAAGAAAAAGAAAAAAAAAAGTCTCCCACGAGCTGCTAGTCTAAGGGCCGCCGCGACAAGAATCTCAAGTCCCAACCCGGCCCGTCGCGGTTCAATAACCTGACCAACCGACCAGTCCGGTAATTTAATTACTCATCTCTGTCCCAATGTCGCAGGAATGACGCTTCAAGAGTCCGCTTCAGCCGGGAATTCCACGAATGCTGTTCAACTCACCGCCTCCCCCTTACAGGAAAAAGAGAGGACAGCCTCACAGAGCGCCAAAAAAGCCGGCCATCAAGACCCCCGTAACGGAAAGAAAATCGCCAACGAGATTCTCCGCGACGGACTCGATAAATCTTACAACGACGGCGACGATGCTTCCGAGAGGGGGGGGGGGATATGACGCGAAATTTCGATCGCGTGGGAATGTTCCCAGGATCCCGTTTGCATTGCTCAAAGACCAGAACTCCCCCACAACCCCCAGGTCTAAGAGGAGATGATGATGATGATGGCACACGACAACTGAGTGTAGGATGAGTTCAGTGCCATTGAAATCCCTATTTCTCTCAAGAAAGTGGAACCACAAAGAACCAAAAAGAGGAAACAAGCGCCACGGGATAACTCCGCACATCCTGATTTGGCATTATACGCGGACTTAAAGATTTAAATGCAGAACAGGTACAGTACAGCTGAACATTGATGAGTCAAATACGGACCTCCCCGTGACAATTTCTTTCACGTTCTTGTCTGAAATTCTCTCAGTAAGAACGCATTAAAAACGTCTAAAAATCAGTAGGATTTTTTCCTTAAACCTCCATAAGTCGAATTTTATGGAGGCCTCTGGTTATTACTTTATTGACGCAGGAGAGGAAACTTCAATCAAAATGTAAATTCGTGTTTTTCAAAGGAAGTGGAAGACTAATGAAGCAAATGAACCCTTGCGTCCAATTAATTTAAAAGGCAATTCAAGACCCCAAAAAATCACCAATTGAATTTTTCCGCAATTTTTCTGCTCCGTTACAGAAAAAAATTCATGTTTCATGTTTTGCAACTCAAATCCTCCGTGCCTCAAACTTTTTTGCTGATCCCTTGAATTTCAACTCAAAGGGGTTTGATAGTACAACCTGATTTGACCTAACCCAACTTTACCCATATGAGACTCTGGTTATTCCAACACTTGTGTCCTATGATGGATGCGGTGCTGCATTCCTCAGAGCCAAGAACTAGCTCAGTCATGGCATTGGCCACATGAGAATCACGGAAAAGTGAACACCAGACAATTGAATGTCACGTTTTCTCCCAAACATTTTAGATAACCACAACATGCTGTGCTTCCACACTTTCTTCAGTTCAACATGACGCATTTCTCATTACTCCAACGAAATAGGTTTTTTTCTAATGATGGAGCATCGAATGCACATTTCAACCCGCTTGCTGTCGATAAGAGAATTCTCGACGGGTCAGGTGGGTATCAGAAGCTCAATTGCCTTTCTTTCGGCACTCAAGTTGATGTGAAATGACTTGAAACCTTACCTTCGGGACATTCGCACTTGAAGTTGAAATCATCCAACACGACGCATCTGCCGCGGTTCTGACACGGCGACGGGTCGCAGGGAACATACTTGGATTCACAGTTCTGTCCGGTGTAGCCGTGGTTGCAAACGCATCTGCGAAAGAAAGGAAAAAAAAAAGACACCACGTTAAAATTATTGAAGATGAAAATTTGTCACGACCCGGGGATTTTTCCGCGCCTGATCAACGAGTCGGCAACTGAACCAGGTTTTTACTGCGTCAAGTCGAGGAGTGGTTCGTTCCTTCGGATGGATGAATATTGTGCGCAGAAGGTCAGAAGGAGATGGAACACGGGAGATGAAAAAATAAATGTCGGGAGCAAGAACTGTTACTTGTACCGTTGAAGCACCGGTTCATCACGTGGTTGCCACACGGGCCGAACCCTTCTACAATATAAGGAATGAGTTCTCAGCTAGCTGATGTGCCTTTCGCGTCAATCGCGAATTCTCCTCGTGGACGAGGTTGTGGCTCGTTATCTTCCACAGCAGAACATAGAAGAGCCATGACCACAAGAAAGAGAAAAACAAACGGAGAACGTGCCCTCATTAAAACCATTTTTAAGCGAACAAAGATTCCACGACGCAAAAGTCGTAAATCTAGATCATACACTTAAGGTAATCCATTTATGTGTCCACAACGTGAAAAGCCAGTATAATTACTTCATCGATTGACCCTTTCAACTACAGTAGAGCTCAAAACTATACCGGTTGATCGGCTGCCTTTTCGGGGAAATTACATGTCGCGGATATTCCAATACCGTGTTCTACACATTCGAAATTAAATTTTCAAGGATTACCCAGAATAATGAATAATCGATATTCCATCAAATCTTTCAATGCGATTAGATAGAGAACCTATCGATCAGAGACAGAGACAGCTTCGTTTCAATGGATACAATGCTGATCAAATTACCAGTTATTGTGTTCGTAATCCTACGGAGGCACTTTGAATGCGCATGATATTGATTAACCTTTGAGTGAAATCAGAAGAGTGGGGGAAAGAAGTGTGCGTAATTTCTATACATGACAGCGTAGATAAATCATTAACCCAGCGCAAGAGAGTGGCGATGATACCCAGTGGGAAGTTGTCTGTGCAAAAACCCCGGGATGTGCACAATTTTTGAAGAACGAGGTTCTCTTCTTCTTCGGCTTTCTGACACACAAGCAATCTTCTTTCGCCGACTCGAGGACACGAAAGGCTTCCGGGACTCGCGGGCTTCAAAAGAGCCGACACTTAACGAGCTGGTCAGTTCGAGCATGAACATGAGACGATGCTCGCGCCGAGTGTTGCCAACCCTTCCCACCTCATCTCTACCGTACAGTACAGTACAGTACTGCATTCCCTTTACCAACCCGAGCAATCCAAGGGGTCACTGATCGCAATTCAATTACGAAACGTCGGATTTCGTCATTTGAATGTAAATCAAATCGCTCATCCCTTACTCGAGGCCGGGGGATGCAGACAGCATATTCTCAGCGAGTCACTGGATTTCAAGAATCGAATGTCTCCTGCATTTTCGAGATATCACAAACACGTCATTCCCTGAAACGATTCACTTCCATGTCTTGGGTTCCGTCTATGCTCAAAATTTTTAGAGCAGATCTCGAAACATAGAATTTCGGGGCCTCTACTGTGGACTAGTAAGGTACTCAGTAGGAGGATGGACAGTTATCACGTCATGCGTAAGTAGGGTAGAAAAAAGTGCCTAAAAGACATAAAGATCAGATATGATTTATTCATGCTTTTTGAGGTTGTTTCAGTATTGCACACATTTCTGACAAAAATTCCATGCAACCTTCATTTATACCGATTAGGTCTCTTACATTTCACGAAAAACGTGCACCTAGTTTTTAAAACACATTTCAGCCGCAAATGTGACAAAATAATTTTACCTAGCAGCGGAACACACAAATTTTTCTCCTTTCAAATACTGTAGCTACTTGAAAAAGAAAAAAAAAACGTTCGGCATTTCAATGCATAAACACGGTAATCACAGACTGAGGATCAATCTTCTGAGGTGGGTCGGAAGAAACGTTCAGACACGTCATTTGTTTCACATCGCCCTTTCCACGGGTGGGAAAAAAAAGAAAGGTCGCCGTTTTCATCATTCAGATATTGACTTCATCGTCGATGACCTAATTGAAACTCAACCCAATCGAATACCGGTAGATATAATATTCGAAAGAGCGAGGGATTCGAAGACAGCTCGGCGGAGAATCTCGGATTCTGGCAGCAAAGGAATTCCGCATTCTCGAAAGAAAAAATCTTCCTTTTTTCGTCGCCTTTTCTCGCGGTACACGTTACCCGGAAGATCATCATTTTGAAGGACAAAGAGACAGGACTGAAAGAAAAACACTCTCTCTCTCTCTTCTGATTCCCACACACCTTGATCACGACATGCTGAACTGCTTTTCGTGTTTTCTTCTTCTAACAAAAAAAAAACAGACATAAAGAATATCCAGGTGTCCCTTGTGTGCACAATATTCTCACCTACTTCAAAAACGCGTGAAAATCGCTCAATTCACGCAACAAAAAAAAATAACAATCTTATTGTCCAATAGAAGGGATTATCGTGGGCGTATGAAACAAAAAAGGCAAAAAGACAGGCCTCAGGTGATCATCTGACTATCGTACGTGCTGCAGTACAGTACTTTTTTCTTCATTTTACTCGATCACGGGCGTTTCGCACAGCAGCTGCATTTTTGCCCCGTTCTCTTCCTCTTTCGCGTCATCGTTGCATCTTTTTCCCTTCTTTCCATGACCCCCCGTCTTCTCGTGATCCGCGCTTCCCGTTCATCTCCCTCCGGCGATTAAATTGACTCGGCCGCGAACCGTATGATCCTCTCGCGTGATAAATCCCGTCAAAATAAAAATAAAAAAAATGTAACAGCTCACACGGCTCACCTCGGATGCAAAAAGTTCCCTGAAATTTTCACCAATTTTCCCCCCACGGAATCAACGCAACAAAGAACGGCGTTCGAAATTAAAAGCCGTAGTTGGACGCGACAGATCAGGTTGAGAAAAATTCTTTGTCCGCGCCGAAAACATTGAGCGGGATTACGCGTATTTACGCGCACTTCTTTCCACACACACAAAAAAAAATCGGGTGCAGCCAAAAAAATAAAAATCGCATTTATTCCAGTACTGCCCAACAAACGGCCCGCGGGCCGGATCCGGCCCGCAGAGACTCTTCATTCACAGCGCGGTCCATACCTTGTAATTTTCAACATGGCAGCCACCATTTTTCAAAATAATGTACTCATCGAAAGAGGAGTTTTAAAAATTCAAAATGCTGCTCCATCCTTCAAAAAGTCTATAAGACGATGCCTGTGATTCAATGCATAGCACTGAACTCAAATTTTTAATTTAATAGGCGGGAAAATTTTGAAACCTCAAAAATTATTCTCTATTGCGTCCCACAACCGCTCTCCGCCTACGAAATATGGCCCTTGGCGAGAATACAATTATTATGAGTCCCTCGGCCATATCTGAGTTGGACAACACTGCTTTCATTCCCATATCAAGTAATGAAGCACTTCCGTAGGTTTTCAATCGTCAATGCCCGAGCATATACACTTTGGCTTTCTTCAGTACAGCAAGTTTTTCGTTTTTTCGGTATACTTTCAAGTCTTCTGCAGCATTTAAAATCTACAGTATTCTAAAAAAAAATCCTACTCAAAATTCGGTTGTGAAATAAATGCTGGGACGCACAATCGAAATTTTCCAATCGCGAAAATCTAAAATACAAACTATGCATTCCGCGAACCAATCGAGCCTCTTTTCGAACTACTAACGAAGCAATAGGGACCAGTTTCAACCGAAAACTCGAATAACGTTCGCGGCTATTGGACAATGACTTTAAAATGTTGTTTTTTTTTTAAATACGCGATGAATCGTTATAACGATATTCTACTGTAACTGAACTCGCATTCCAGAAAAACGCTTTCCATTCACAGTATACTGTACGTTGTTCCATCCCCGAACGTTACATGGAGGGGGAAAAAAAAGAAGGAACGAGACATTGTCGACAAATACTGAAGACGGAGGAATTCCGTGCATTTCCTTCGATGAAGATTACTCACTTGTAAGAGCCGAAACTGTTGACACAGCTGCCGTGGATGCACGGGGCATCACGTCGGCATTCGTCGACGTCAGTGGTGCAGTTGACACCAGCGAATCCCGGTGGACACTCGCATTTGTAGCCAGACCGCTCAGAAATGCACGTGGCGCCATTCCGACACGGTTGCGAGGCGCAATGATCAACTCTGTCGCAGTGGTCACCTGGAAAGAGACAACACACGAGCCATAGGCATTGTTTTACTACTGCAATGTACTGTATAACTGGCGATTCCAACTTTTCCATTACACACAAGGCGACGATATCAAGCAAACCCAAGAAGCAAGGAGGAAGAAGACCAATTTACAAAGTACAGTACACCCCAACTCGCCCTTGTGCGTGAGGAGATGCAATAACGTAGAAAGTAAGCACGGTCGAAATTGCGATGGTCCATAAAGAGGATTTCCCACGAGATACATCATTAAAATGTACTCAAGCATCATTCAGAAGAAACGAGCAGCATCTTATGGTGTAATCCCTCTTGCATAATAGCACTCACACTTGACGGATGAACCCTTCAGGCACATTTACGGCAGAATATTCAATTCATCAGTCTACGGCACTGGAAATGCATTCCAACGTTAAGAAGTTAAATTCCTTTGCAAATAGGAGGAATCGAAAATGACATTTTCCTCTTTTAATATGATTTAATTTGAAACTAGTACAAGAAGGGTATTTCTTGAACACCCCGACTTCATATTCATATTATGGTATACAGTAATACAGCAGTTGAATTTCAACACTCAAACCTCTTCAAGTCGAACCTCGAGGGACCAGCCCAAAAATTCGAGGTAAGGAAACAAGCATTTTTGTTTGAGGGGGGGGGGGGGGGGAGAATTTAAAAAAAATTGTAATTTATGAGATTCTGGACCTTGAATTACTTTCTTCAGTGAGTTGACAGGATGCTGAACTTGAAGCCAAGGGTTCATTTGCCCGATCAGTTTTCAATTTCCTTTCAAAGCCCATCAAGTTAAATTTTGGTAGCTTTCCTCTTCCTCGTGTCAATAAAATACTGTACTGTAATAGCCAAAAAGCCACCCAGAAAATTAAGAGTTAAGGAGGTTAGAGAGGAAAAGCCTTCGAATTAGGAAGGTTTCTAATGCATTGTTTCTGAGGGATCCGGACCGGGATTAGAAAGAAATTCGACATGGAGAGGTAGCTGACTTGAGGAATGTTCGAGTTGTTGAGGCTCAACCATAATAACGTTGAAATGTCACCACAGAATTCTAGCTTTTTCAACTCATCTTGAAAGCCAGCCCAAGCAAATCTTGTTTCGTTCATCATAAACATCTACGACGTCCTTTTCCAACAATCCCAACACCGCACTTCTTTTTTTTTTTTTTCCTGACGAGAACCCATGTCCAGGTTGGTTCTTTTGCCTTACAAGTAAGGCAAAAGAAAAAGAAGAAAAAACAATCCATTTCTTTCAAATTTTGTCATTTCCTCACCTCTGTATCCGGCGGGACAAACGCAGCTGTAGTCGTTGAGCGTGATGAGACTGCAAGTGCCGCCGTGCTGACACGGGTTCGAGTCGCACGCGTTCGACAATGGCACCTCGCACAAGGACGCCGAGTAGCCCACTGGGCACGTGCACTTGAACCCGGGCCCTGATTTGTTGTTCCACACCACGTGGCACGTTCCTCCGTTCTGGCACCGCAACCCGGGCCCCAGGTAGCACGGATTCAAGTGCTGGCAATACTCTCCAACCCACATTGCCGGACATCTGCAAAAGGAGAAAACAGGAAGAAGATTCCGCTTTAGTGGATGTCACTCAATCAAGCGTAGCTTTTACGATAACGGAACATTTGGGTTCTGTACTGTAATGTACTATACTACACTTCCCGAACGTAGAAGCTACTCCAACGACTTCTCCCGTTTTTTTTTTTTTTTTTGACAAACCCCTAACTTCAAGAACGAAAATCTGATCAAATCAACCAACCAAACATTGAACTAAAAGAAGCCACATGTAACCTTAAAAACGTATTTAAAAAATAACTAAGCGATCTCGCTCATAAAATTAACCCATGATGCCCGAATACCCAACCGTCTCAACCCAACGCACAACTTGAGCCAAATTCCTCGCAAATCATATTTAACCCAATCAAATGCGATCTTGGTGCACAGTACAGCAGAATCTCGTCAAAACGAATCTCTTTTCAACAAAGAATCGTTTAGTTGTTCTTCAGTGGTTTTTTCAGGTCTCTGCCCAAGAGCCAGTGTTTAAATGAGTTGCTTCATAACGAATTTCTCGTCACAACGAAGCCATTTTAATAGTCCTTATGACTACGTTGTGAGGAGATTTCAGAGTACAGTATTAAATTTAAACTAGATTTCAGTTTACTTTATAAAATTGCAACAAGCTTTGATTGTTAAGCTTTATTAAATTCACTGGAGATTTAATGAAGCAAGCAGCCATGAGACGCAAGAGGACAGACTCGAGTGGAAAGCCAGAGGCGCGTTTGCGCAAATTATGCGCAACACGGCAAATTGAGTACGGCGCAGGTATTTACATCGCAAATATACCCCCGATTCGTGATACAAAGAAATTCAGAGCGAATCTCACAAGCTTGCACGCCGCACGGGTACTTCCTGCCAAGCCAGTTCCCATGACCGGTAAAAACACTCTTTTTCCCATTCCGTCCGAACCAGTGTCTCACGAATGGATACTCTTTGATACTGACGAAGTACCAGTACTACTAGTCACAAATTTCGAGCCCATTATGCATGCTACGTATTTCGAAAGCGTCCCACGCTGCGAGTTTTTCACGTACACAGTCTCATTATTCCGAAACGTGCCTCGAATGCGGACGAAAACGCACGAGCCTTCGATAAAATGAAGCTCTTCACTGAAGAGTTTTCGACCTGGTATGCAGAAGAATTGTTGGGACTCGTAAATACGGAGTACATTTATCAAACAGTAAAAGAGACCCTTCAGCTCACTAGAAGTCATTCGACTCTTTCTTTCTTTCTTCCGCACTCTCACACTTCAGAGATACGTGATCAATTACAATTTTGAAAATTCAGTCAAAACAGTGAAATAAAATAACAGCGAATTAGGAAGAAGAAGAATGTCATCATAAGTAGTCATAAAAACTCAATTTCGGCATCAAGGCGTGACGTTTTCGCACCCCTGGCGATAAACAAGGCATGAAATTGGAATCACCGTCCACGACGTCCGACTCAGTCGGCACGAGCCAAAACACTGGGTAACTAATTGGGCCAAGAGATATGTGAGGAATTTCGGAAGATACAAAAAAACAAAACAAAAAAGTATCCCTTGAGCGTAACGAAGCATCGTACATAGTGACCGCGTAGGCGTGGCCGAAGAGTCGCAACTAGCGTCACTGCGGGTGAATCGTTCACTCCGTTCGTCGCTTTTCCCTTGTCTTCTCCTTCGACCATCTTTTCATCACTTAACGCCTGAAATTTGTAGAAATTAACTGACTTATATACGATCAAGATTGTCACACATTCCGAGGTTTTTCAGTCATTCTTAGTTTCTCACGAAGTTTGCTGCGGATGCGCCCAGAAAGAATCGCCATGACATTAAACCACTATAATTATTTTCTTTTCGATTTCTCGAATAACACGCAAACTTATTTATATCTTAATTTCTTCTTATCGCCGCGTAGTTGAGATTTAACCACGTTAGACCCGGAAACGAAAAACGTATTTGTACGTATGCGACGTGATCTTTCTGGATTGCCAAAAAATGTTGGAATAAAAATGCCTTTTCATCTTCCATCAAAATATCCTATGAACAGTTCCTGTTACTTGACAGAAATACTGAAACACAAGGGCCTGTCATCGGGGCAAGGAACTGAAATAGGACATAATTTAAAATTTCAATTGATACTGCGATGAAGGCCATCCAAGCACCGAATAGCTGCAAGCCCATGAAGAGATTAATCCTGATACTGACGAAAGACAGAGAGAGCGACAGTTGAAACCAAAATGTTCAGTCCAGTCCAACTTACTTCCGACGCTTTTCCTTTGAAAATTTTGCGAACGATTTTTCTCTCAATTTCGAAGCATAACTTTAGGTGTTCTTTCATTCGACTACATACATCTACAAATTGAAAAACTTCCTGCTGGGGAAAAAAACCTTCGTCCCACGCGCTCAACACGCGTCACAATAGCAGACGCTACGCATCGACCCTGATTTCACGAATCGAAAACAACGAACGCGTAAATTAGACTCCACACAGATACCCTTCGCATCTGATCAAAATTATGCTAGATAAAAAAAAATTTAATGAAATAAAAATATGTGGTTGCCATCCTCGGGTGACGGGACAAAAGCGATAAATCGCAGCAGCAGCAGCACAACGCGCTCGCGCCACGCCCGACATGAAACGAGGATAGTCCAAAAGTTTTTTGGGCAATTGAAAACTTAGAGGAAATTATTTTCAATTCCAGAAAATGCTTTGCAACGTAACCCATTGCCAAATATAAATACTTTAGCGCTTCTCAGTAAGCATAACGACAATTTCAGCGTCTTCAATGACGAAAATTCTGACGAATTCGTTGACCCCGCTCTTCCGTGCTCAGCAAAATATCGGACACTGGGATACGCAGTAACTTTGAGGTTACTTTTTTGTTGTACCTTCTCTTGCCCCTCTTACAAGCTAATTCCACATACACACTCACAAGTCACAACAACAACAAAAACTTGAAAGCCAGGGAAGGATTTCCCAATAACGTAACCAAATCCACGACTGACCATCTCCGGTAACCCAGATGCCCAAGTCTCAAAACTTATGGACTACCCCGCGTACGTGCTCTCCACGCACATCGTGTCCGCAACAAGCATTACTCTGTGTGTGTCGCACGCAAGGGATACCTGTGCTGAAAATTGAAAGCCCACGACATGACGAACAAAAGAAGTGTCGGCCGACAAAAGCGACGAGTAAACTAAATGAAAAAAAAAAAGACTCCTTCGGGGTCCTGCACACCCTCAAGCGCAACGCAAGCGAATTACGTACGTCTCCTCCCTCACGGCAAATTTTCGCGAAAAGTCAAAGCCGAGTTGTGAGAACAGCAAATAACCCCGCGGTCTCCGAAGCAAATCAATAAAAAAAGTAAAAAACGAATGATTCCATCTTGGTAATCACAAAGAGAAATCCCGCCGGTCGAATTCGCAAGCCGGAAGAACTCGTGGCAAAAATCTTGCCACGTGTTTGTCTTCTTCTACAAACGCGACACCCAGAAAATCGGAACAAATTCGCACGTTCCTAGAAAATTCTCGAATTACAATTTGAACACCTTCAATACCCTAAATGAACTTGTTTTCCGCATTTTACGAAGTAATGAGAACAGTGAGTCAGTCTACGTTCCATGAAGAAGATTTCGCCGTAGTCGATTTCGAAGGTTTACATCGGAAGTGCCCAATGGATCTCGATATCCAAGAACAACGAGTGATTTGATCTGAGCCGACTCATCTCAATTTCTGAATGCAACGGAGCAAATCAATAAAGAAAGGGTCACACAGTACTTAACAAGAATGATCATCACGTGAAAACAGTTTTTGAAATGGAAAGCGAGAACGAGGAACAGCATAAAATAACACGGAAAAGAGTACTCTCAGCGAATTTCAAAAGCAAAAAAAATCGGAACGGCTCGCGTAAAAAGAGCACAACCATCTCAGTTGCTCTTTGATTAATAACCCGAGCAAATCGAACCTAGATGAATCACAACTGACCATTCCTAACCCAACCAAACCTCGACAGCAAACGTAGCCCAAATCTACATTGAAGTATTGCGATTTAGAGTCAAGTTTTTTCAAAGTAAATACAGATTGCCGCGATTTGTTCCTTCAGCAGTTGTTCGAGAACCACGCCGTGCCTTGCTAAACAAGGAAGAAATTGACCAAGTAAGAAAAAAGTCTGTCAACCATATAAACTCAAGAGTTTTCCCGTCCCCTAATTTGCATAATTCAACTGATGCTGCAAGGTCCTTGATTTCCAACTTTCTAGCTAATCAAAGGCTTCCAAAAAGTGTAAAATCCCCACCTTCAGAACTTCACCAAGACCATGGGAACAAATGAATAAAAAAGGCCTTTTCCTCGCAAAAATATCATCAGTCGGATCTAGACCTCGGCTAAGATTGGTTACAAGAGAGAAAAAATATATGCCGGTCTTCAACTTCGTGTGTTCGTCAAAACCGTTTGGAACATTTATTCGAATAACTTTAATTTCTTCTTTCGGAAATCTGCAATAACTCCCAGCCCAGTCCCAGGCTGTTGAACGTGTTTCCTTTCTTCCTGACAATTGAAGCTTTACATTTATTGATCCACACGTGCCTTCCTTCAACTCTTGCGTGGCAGAGACTGCTCTCCTCAACAGCAGCCGAGCATTGACGAATTGTTGAAAAATTAATAAATAAAAATAATAAATAAAAACAAATTTAGAAAAAGTCGGTCACTTCGGATTTCTGCCTGGACGCACAATAAAGTCGGCGAGAGACTTTCGAAACAAGTTGAAGGAATGGACCTCTGTCTCTTTTCTTTTCCCTTCGTCGTCGACGAAACGAATGAATACTGTGCTGTACACGAGGAAGAAAACTGGATGGATGTTCCCAAATCCGGATCTCTTCCGAGAAGCACCGTGGCCGATTCACAAGAGGCGAAGCCGGTCATGCCCCGGGCCCGGTTATAAAATTCGCCGCGCACCGAAATCCCTCTGAAACAACGCGTTCCGTTTCTGCGGATTTACGCAGTCTTCTTCTTTTTTCTTCTTCTTCTTCCTCTTTTCCTCCTCCCCATCCTCCTCCTCACCAACAAGGCAACCGAATGCAAATTTGCTCGTCCAGCAAACTTTCAAGCCCTCGCAACGCTTTTGTTCGACGTCGCTGCCGTTACTCCACAAGTTTCTCCTTTCTCCATCTTCCTCTCCTATCCCATTCCAATTCGCGAAAGATAACTAGAGGGGGGAATTTGAAATTTAAGAAATAAAAACTAAGGCCAACCATTCGCCGACTTTCAGAAAAAAACCTGGCGTCGATTTCGCTGACACGTCTCAAGTCGGTGGTCTTTCCGCAACGCCGACGCAAGCCAGAAATGACAAATTCACGTTAAGCTGCGTTATCAACATGCACTGACTGATCAAATACCAGAGGGTTTTTTTTTGTCACTTCCGTCCTTTCCCGGACTCTCAAACTCGGCCAATAATCGCACATTCATCACAGTCTCGCCGACGATTGCACTTCTCATTTTTAAAATTGCGATCCCACACAAAAAAATAACACGATTCGTGCAAATTCAGAATTCGGAATAAGAGAAAATCCGTGTTTGGCCGCCGCAACAGTCGAGGAAACTTTCTTATCGAACAGCAAACACTGTACTCTGCAAATATTCACAAGTCTCGCCTCGGATATGAGAATTTTACAGAATCTCAACGAGGAAACATACGCTTGTTATTCCGGAGAAAGTAGCCATTAGGTTAAATGAAACCCAGAACCCTCCGGTCTCAAAACAAACTTCGGACCACATGGAAAATAAAAGGTGGGAGGGAAAACGGGGGGAAATCGAATCACCGCGTCTACCCCCTGATCCGCCCCCCAAATGTGGGTTTTTTCCCCCGTCTTCTCTGGAGACAGTCCCCAGGGTTAGAATCATCACTTGGTGACGACACAAAGGGCCCCGAGGACGTCACAACAACCCCACCTTACGAGTATTTCGCCTGTCAACTTCCCTGTCTATAGCATTCCATCTCACCCTGAACGACCCCCAGCATGGCTAAAAAGGTTTTTTTTTATAAGAAATCTCCACAACCTCTGTAAAAAATGTTTAGGCGCCGTTGAAGACATATACATGACCTTGTCTCATGAGTCATCTGCTAACAATGTCCTGAACACGAATCAACAGCTGATCTAACCTTACTTACAAAACATCATTCGTAACATACTGACCAATACCTCATCTAACCTGATACTGTACTTTAATATTGACAGGCGTAACCAAGTGCAGTAAAACCCCGTCGAGACGTTCAATTCAAAGGAAATGAATATTGTAACGCAGGATAAGTTTCATCGCCGGAAATCCACTTCTCATCAGTGCGAATTGAGAGATTCCCGTTCGGGAACGTTTTCTCCGGGCACGTCTTCGGCTCAAGAAGCGTTGTAAGATGCTTTCCTCTTTTTCTTGGGAAAGAATTGACTCAAAGCTGTGGTTCTTTTCCCTTTGAGCCATTAGGGAAGACGTTTAGGCAAGGAGGAGGCAAGTATAGGGTCTTGTTGGGGAAGACGAGTCGAATTACGCAGAGAAGCGTGAAAAATCACGACACGTTGTCGGGGACTTGGCAGAGAGAGAGAAAAAAAAACGTTGAAGAGGGGAAAAGTAGATGACAACAAAGGAAAGAAGGAAGGGAGAAGAAACAGGGTGAGGGTTTCGGCGAAGTTTATGCGGACCCGTAAACCAGGACTTGGATTTCTGCGAGGCTCAGTTCGTCGACGCCGTCGTCGCACGGCGATCGAGTTACCCACCCAGGCCTTTGTCGACGACGTCGTCGTCTTCGGCGGCGCTGGTGGCGGTGCGTGTGGAGGGGGAGGGAGTGGCGACGGATGGCGGCCAACTGGCGGGTGCGCAAGGAATACGATGATGTCGACGTTGCCGCGCGGAGGTGTCGACGCCTGGCAGCTCTAAATTGCTGCCATTACGCCGAGATGCGTCATGGAGGCGTTCTGGAACTCGTCCCTCTGGATTTGCTTGCTTGCTTGCTTGTGATGTTGAAAGGTTGTTCTCCTGCTCATTGCTCATCTCGATCTTCCCGCTTTGTGTGCGCATCGACACGCATTTCTGCGAGGCAGACAGGCGTTAATGATGTCCTTCGCCAAATTGCCTGCTTAACGAAGCTTGTGAAGCGCCTTTGAACCCGATTAAGCATTCTTGGCGAAATGCTTCTGAAGCGCTGGTCTCCAGTAGTTATTGATATTCTTCGATTGCAAGCCATACACCACTCATTATTTTAAAAATGCATATTATTTGCCTTCTTGATTGAAGCTATCCCCGCAATGCTTATGCCCGAATTAAGAAATGATGTTTTTAAGTTTAGTTGAGTTGCATTTCTTCTGATCTGAGCTTTGATAGTCAAACCTCGATAAGCCGCCACCACTTATTTGTGAGATTTGTGACGGTTTAACGGGTTTGGTGGTTTATCAAGAAAGCTAAAATGATGTGACCAGCAAGAATAATAGGAAGTACAATTCTTATTCTTCATAAAAAACGATCAAAATAATCCCGGGATGCTTACATTATGCCTAGCTAATGTTCCCATAAACTAAATTATCTCATGTGATCTTTCAAGAGACGGCGCCCAATTCACAATCGCACCCCATTATCCGGATTTCTACAGAACAGTAGTTGAGAAATCCAAATACTGTAGTAACCAAAGAAATGAGTTTCTTTTTTTTTTTCGAACATCCGAGAGCCCCTGCAAGCAGATCTCGAAAACATCGTCCTTGAACCCCTTTCTCGCCCGAAGCAACCCTCCTCCTACATAATTGAAGCCAGTCTTCGAAATTTGATTCCTCAAAAGTTCGCTTCGACGAGGGAAAGGAAAACAAGCATTGAAGAAGAAGAAGAAGAAACCTAGCTCCTCGACAACGTCGAACAACTGCTGACACACGTGCAAACCAGACGAGACAAAAGGCCTGCACAAACAAGACAGCGAAAAGTTCGAGTTCCGTTAAAAATCGCAGCTGCAGAAAAACGTTCCGGTCCTCTTTCCCCTTTTTCAAGACGCATGTTTCCCCCCCCCCCCCCCCCCCCCCCCCCCCCCCCCCCCCCCCCCCCCCCCCCCCCCCCCGATACATTTCCTACCTCATTCCCGAGTTTTCGAGAACAACGGAAAGTGAAACGAACGGCCAAAAATCCGCACCTGGGTGACGAATCCTTCGACCGCTCGATTTTGCCAAGTACCTGCCGAACCGGGTCCCGTTTCCTTGCCAAAAAATGAAACCTCCACCCATATTTTTTTTTTTTTTTTTTCATCGGCATACGAGTAAATATGCGGGACAGAGGTACTGTTCCAGCACTTCATCGACCGACAAGACTTTGATCAACCTTGAGGTCGTCAAAGCGTGACCGACTTTTAAAACAGGACGATTAAAATTTCTTGTGACATTATGATCACGTAATCCGAGTGAAACCTCCTTTTCATAGCAAGAGCATAACACAAGGGAAGCTCGATTACGGTAAGTCAGGCATAGAAGAACTTCTCGTTTCACTTCAATGCTTGCTTCTAAAGTTCGTACAGCATCATCAATGCAATCATTTCCAGTATTAAATCGTGCTTGAATTATAAAGGCGAAACGTAAAAACCGATTAGGTTACACAGGTGGACTTTTTATAGTCTGTACAAAAATCTTGTCTACAACGATTTTCTCTGTAAAACGAATTATTTTTCGGCCCAATAGGGTGCTCTGACTTCTCTCATGTTATGGACGTTCTACACAACAAAATTCTCTCTGAAACTTCTTTTCCTGATCCCTATGAATTTCGTTGCGGAGAGAATCCATCTGTACAGTACTTTCTAACCTTTTCTTCCCGATAGGATTCTCTGCAACGATCTTTTTTTTTTTCTGGTCCCTCGAATTTCGTCAGAGGCAGTCCTCGTACACTGACTGAATCAACTAGCATGTTTTACGTATATTTGCAAATCGCAAATCAATTCAATTCTACCGCGGTCAGCTGAAAATGGTTCCTTATTCAAAAAATGAATACTCGAAATCATTATTTTTGCAATAATGCATCAAGACGTAGTTCAGGTCGGTCGCACACCCCATCAGTACCGACAGGGGGAGGGGGGGCAGGAAGACAGAAAAGTGCAGACAGAGAGAGAGAGAGAGTCACACAGATAGAAACTTTCTAGCGGAGAAGAAATTACGCAGCGCGAATAAATCTTCCCGAAAAGAAGTTCCTCGACCAGTAAAAAGCCCGAATGTACATCGGGGGGCAGTAAAAACATATACGTGCGCGATAGCGTACGTGCCCGCGCGGAGATTCGAAGGATTTTACGACGCTTCACGCGGAACGATTGCCAACAGAACTGCTTGAACCGAGTCTTTGCTATCCAACACTTGTACATACAGACAGAGACAGAAAGACAGACACACACACAAACACATAAAACAACATATATATACAGGGAGAGAGAGAGGAAGAAAGAGACAAAATTCTGTAGAGGAAAAACGGGTGGATTTCGCCGATCGAAACGAGCCGAAGGAAATTTGCACGGATTCGCTCTGCTCTCCTTCAGAGCCATCAAACGAACAGAACTACTGATCGTTCAACCCAGGAAAACAAATGCAACCCGCAGTGAAATTTCACCAAGCAGTACGACTTGGCGATGTCTGAACAACTTCTCGCAGTGGTTTCCTTGATTTCTTTTCTTTTTAATGCATCTCGAACCATTTTCATGATTGCTTCGAAGGCATACAGGTTCAATTTTTCGACGCAAGCATTGGATTGGAGTCATGAAAACCTTTTGCTGGATGAAAAGGGCAGGCAAACTCTCGAAACAGATTCAGTGGAAGAGGACCTGACAAATTTCACAGACAGAAGAGATAAGAGAACTTGGTTCGGGAAATTGAGATACTGTCATCCCACGTTGTCGACAAGAGAAATACAAAGTCATTTTAGGTTTTAACACCATCAGAGGGATGAAAAATTCAACTAAAATACATTTAAGAAAAGAGCGGAGAACTACGCTATCCCTGATTGATCTACGACCTTCGTCGAAAGACGTGGAATATTAGAGATGGACGATGAATTTTTTCACTCAGGGGCCTCAAGTCATCGGAAATGCTGAAATTTGTGTTTTGCCAATCCATGTTGTTCGAAAATAAATTGGGAAACCCAACTTGAAAATAAAACCACGAGCGGAGCTTTTTGACAGAAAAATCCTTCTGACCAATACTGCAAAAACACGCTCACTAATCATTTGGATTTAAAATATGAAATAGCCCTCAACAGTAATTTTCAGAATGCCATCGACGGAAGAGGAGGAAACATCATGAAACTTCGGAAAACTGCAAAAAAAAACTTCTTAAAACCAGTCATACACGATGTGAAAACAAAAAATGAACCTACGCGAGAGAAGTTTCCTCGAGAAACGCGTAGAGCTCGTCAAACCCTGAGCTCAGAAAGAAAACCAGGCCGTGATTTACGACCCCAGGTTCGGAAAAGGAGCATCCGAAAGCAACCCCGAGGGCCGAAACCAAGAAACCAGAGAGAGAGAAAAATAAATCGCGGGTGAATTGAGTTGTTGAACTCGCACCTGATCGACACGCTCCGATTCCCACACCCACAAAATTTACTGACACCTCAACAACCCAGTCACGACACCTACGCCAACATCGGTCACTTGGGAACGTTTCCAAAGAACAAAAATAAATGAAAAAAGGCAGCTCACAGATGGACCACCGAAATGTATTTCCACGATACGTCATAGACGGAAGGTCGTAGATCAATCAGGGATAGCGTAGTTCTCCGCTCTTTTCTTAAATGTATTTTAGTTGAATTTTTCATCCCTCTGTCCCCCCCCCCCCCCCCCCCCCCCCAACAACACCCGAGTGAAGAAAGGAAAACGCGGAGATTTTGAAAATGAGGAAATCTCCATGAAAGGAGGCTGGCCTTTTTTCTTCCCGCATTTTCTCGTTCTCGAAATGAAATCATTTATTGACACGGTCTCTCAAATTTTGAAAAACGCCCGCTGGAACCGTTCCCCCTACAACTCTACCCCGGCTTCGTTGACCCCCTCCCATAATTCACCCCTGAATCCCGGTAGACACCCGCTTCAGGCGCCACAGCATCGTCGAAAAGTCAATGAATTTCTACTCGGTCGCCTCCCTGAACACTCGTCGTTTTCACGCACCACCGGCGTGAACTCCCGGCGATTCGCAAGACTGCCTTCTTTTTTTTTCTGAAGGAGGAAACGCGTCTACGTCATCCGAAAAAGCGAGTCGAATTGAGAGGATGCCTTGAGAACGGAAACTTTTTAGCCTTTCACAGAAATTTGTTGAACTTGGCCCCTCAAGTTCCTTCAAAAATCATGCTGATCAACCCGTTTTCTTTTTTTTTTAAATAATAATTTGGCCATTCAATTTTCTGCACAACTCTACCTCGAATTTCCAAAATCACCTCTTTCGTCGCAACTACGAAGATATGCAATTTTTGTAGAAAATAAAGACACTTCCTTAAAATTTTCTTTCAAGACCCGAACAGGTTTTTCTTCGATTATCTTCTAGGCTGTGGTTGAATTCGAAAAGTTTCGTCCCGTATCGAAACTGCGTAAGAAAAAACCCATGAATTCGGAGCAGCTGTATAGTGGCTCGGATTCCGGAAGTAACAGAAGTCAGAATGTCTCATGCGCCAAGTGAGAATCATCTTCTTATTAAAAATGAAAATTCTCGACGTGGAATCAGAAAACTGTCAGAAATTTTCGCTAGAAAACCTTTTACGAACACTTCCATATTTACATGGAAGCCTGGCATTGTCTAATCTACAAAATACAGCAGGAGGGATCCACAGCATAAATGGCATTCAAGTGGCCTTTTCATTCAACCCTCATCAGAAAATGAACGACGGAACACGACGGCACAAATGCCCCGCTTTCCGAATGCAACCGCGCTCGTGATCCCCTTTTTCCATCCGAATGAGATTGATGAAAAAAACTTCCAACTCCTCTTCATGAAATGTGCACACAGATGAGGGGAAAAACCCACATGTGGGCCGCCGCTCGCTCGACACGTTTCAACCCACCCTTTCCGACATTGGGTCTAGAGTAGTTGAAAGCCACAGCCAATGCGGGGGTCGCGTGTCGACCCCACTTCATCCCGATGACACCAAAGAGTCACGTGTCAGCGAATTCGGGAACGCGGTCACAACCCCCCTTAACCGCCGTCGAATTTTCTAGGGATCATCCTCCTACGAACTCTCTTACGGTTCAACAAAAAAGTAATGATCAGCCACTCGAATTGGCAGGCTGCTAAACACGATGGGCTTGTTATTGGGCGAATGAGCAGGGAGGAACATTTAATCCGCATTGTCCAATGAAGTGAAAAAAAAAAGCTTTCGCATGGGCAGACGTCGCCGGCAACCTTATCAAAAATTCAGTTATACGACGAACCTCTCCTCGTACCGTTTACAGTACTGTACAGTGAAGTAAATTCTCGTCACAAGGAACCCAAGAAAAAATACATCATAATGAAATTGTTACAGCTCTTCGGGCATTTATGACTAAAATGCAAAAGGGAGACCAGTAATACGTGTTTCGAAGTACATGTACAGTACTTCCACAACATATACTGTATTGGGATAGCCACCATTTCCAACTTATTTAGATGAAAATATAAATAATAAAGGAAATAAAAAATGTAAGATGGAATTCTCTCATTTTCGAGCTAACCTTTCTTAAATCTACTAAAAAATAACTTACGTAAGTACACGCATAAGCTGAAACGGATAGAAAATACACTTGTAAGGAAAGCGTTTTTTTTTTCAGAAATAACTAGCAAAATCCTTTCAAGCATGCTTTTCTATCGACCATTTCTAAATTATAGATTGAAGCTACATGAATTTAAAGCAGAGTCTCAGACTTCCAGCAATGCTAAATTTTCCTCACATAAGGATCAGCACTCAGGTTTTTTCAGGGTTTTTAAAATACAGTATGTACAAGTTTGAACACCGATCAGTAAAATGTTTATGGTCATGCACACAGAATCAAGGCAACAATTCGTTTTAATGAAATTATAAATGGAAATTCGTTTTTTCTACCTACATTTTTACAACATTGTACCGATGTATAATCTGCAGGAACCAAGAAAAAATACGTTGCAACGGCAAATTTGGACTTTGAAATATGGCGTTTTTCATCCATGGACTGGATGATAATGATGATGAGCTTCCACGGTCAACCAGAGGCTTTTGAACCATCTTCGGGAACCAATGAAAACATTCGCCTTTTCATGCAACACGCGTTTCTCTTGCGATTCCGGTATTTCACGGAACACCAGGGGCGACAAAAATTTTCCTGAACGATTGCTGGTGGCGGTGGTAAGAAAAATCGTGACTGTCGAGAACTTTTTTCCTACTGCTACTTTCTTTTTATTTTCTTTTTCTTTTGATTTCGCCCTCGCGGTTTTCGGTAATAGACAAAGCGTGGGAAAATCGCGAAGGTCGAGCCCATTTATTGTCTTTTCTGGTTCGGTGCCCGACTTGATGACGTTGATGACGCTCCTGCTCGTGCGTGTGTTCTTCCCATTCCGCTGTTGTCTTTCTTTTTCGTTCTCGTCCCCGTCTTGGCAAGCAAGTAGTAGCCTCGCAAGTGTCCATGGCTTTCTCAAACCATAATTTCATTCGTTATCTGATGATAAATTATTTTTCTGAGCTCGAACCCCTCCAACCGTCATGCGGACGAGCTCCTATCTGACGAACACATCGCTCACGAAAAAACCTACGAAGTATTATACAGTATCTGCTTCGAAATCCGAACGTTTCCCTTCACGAAATTGCAACAAATAACCAACCACAATGAGTGTTATCAAAGTAAGGATAAACGTCTCAGCAAATGCTCCACACATTCAAGAACTTTTGCTTGGTAGCATTGATATCGAGCTCTTTTCCATCAGTTACATTCACTTCATTTGCATTAATAGCATAGTTAGCTTGGGTCTCATCCAACATGGCAAGCCTCTTCAGTGCCGAACTTCGAATTTTTTTTTTTCTAAGGAATACGAACATTTGTTCTGGTGCAATTTTGCAAGTTCACTTTATCTTGCGGTGCCCAGCAAACGAAGTTCCGAGCCTTCTTTTCTTTTCTTTTAAGCTGGAACAATGCAACAAGTGTTCACACCTTCTCCTGTCGGTCACGTACAACAACTATATTCACGCCATCATAGCTTTTCACGATTGCTTCTGAGTCTCTCAAATCGAGATTGTGTTTCTTTTCTTCCGTTTTTTAAAATATGCCTGCCTACCTCGTGAGTTTTCTTTCCGCCGACCCGAGCATTTTCGGTCCATTCAAAGAAAAAGTCAGTCAGACTCTTGAAATAAAATATAAAAACGAGCCGAAATCGAACCCAGCGGGGGCCCTATTCAAACACGAATGACCAGCCAGTACACCCGAGTCCATCTCTTCCGCCCCATCAAACTACTACTCCTCTGGGCCGCAAAAGGAGCAGCGTTTAGAGGCTTATACCTCGGCGACGGCAAAGAAAATATCCCTTGAACCTTTCTCGCCCTT
The DNA here is from genome assembly GCA_905338405.1 of Notodromas monacha. Classification (NCBI taxonomy): domain Eukaryota; kingdom Metazoa; phylum Arthropoda; class Ostracoda; order Podocopida; family Cyprididae; genus Notodromas; species Notodromas monacha. Next base: position 53,208 of record CAJPEX010000170.1, on the reverse strand, counting down.
TCCTTTCGTTCCTTCCCCTTCTTTCCCCTCAACCAACCAGCCTACCTTTAACATCTCATCGAAGTGCAAGAAAAAGGTAATACTGTGCCCGGAGTTTCGTCTTTGCAAACCTACTCGCGAGGAAGAAGATGATGAGGAGGAGGAGGAAGAGGAAAAAAGGTGAATTGACGCTTTCCGGTCCAGGGTCTCCCTCTCGATCTCTGGGTTTTTATTTCTTTCCTTTTTTTCGAAGGAGAAATCAACACACATCCCCGCTGTTTTGTCAGGTGCGATCGAGATGACTTCATGTGAACTGACTGCTTCAATACATTTCCAGAGCACCGATGGAGCGGAAGAACCTCGTTTCCGGGAGTAAAAGACCTACGATACGTTTCCATCAAAGATTTCTTTGTTATACGGTAGTCCACATTTGCTGCCGATTTCGGCACGATTTTCAAGCCCTACTGGCAAATCTCCCCACTTTTCAAGACTTCATTCGCGACACACTCCGAGGAACGATCAGCGAATGCGACTTTTATCACCCTCTCTACCGTACTTTCATTGTGCACACATGATTGAGACTTGAAAATCACGGCTTGGGCAATTTCAACTCTCGGCTACGTGATGGAAGACCAACAAAATCAAACGTTTCAGTGGTTTCCACGACTCGCTAAAATACATCGATTCGCGGAAAACAGCAGTACTTGAAAACCCTGACTTGATCGTTACATCTGGAAGGATTATTTCGGTTTATCCTGCACACGGGAAAAAATCGAGCTCCTGTAGTTTAGTCAAAAAAGTCCCAGAAAAATAGAATCTTTTCGGCTTCATTTTATTTTCTTGATCAACAATCATGACTGACTTCATTGTGATTGTTTTCTTTTATGATAACCAGCAATTCCTATGTTCTACTGCGAGTCTTGAAAGTTGTTTCCTATCTTCGGTAGTGCTGATGCTTCATGGTTCCTGCGGAGACACACTACGCAAAAACTAAACAGAAAAAAAAATTATCCAGGCTTTTCTCTCATCAAATTTATATCGCTTTTCTTGGGGTTTACATCCCTTAAAACCCAGAAACTACTTGTGCACATGAAAAAATGATGGCTCATAATTTTCGCATTGATAAAATGCGTTACACACTGGGTGCTTCACATCGTGGCTTTTTCGCCCAGCAGATTTGTATTCTGGTGCTTTTCTCACATTACCACTCCAGAATAGTACCTCGAAACATATTCAATTGATTTAAAAAAAGTTATAAAATCCATTCATGACAGGTTTCTTTTTTTATGGATTCACGCAGACGTCAGACAACCGTCATGTTACCCTTTCAACGACGACAAAAATACGTTTGTTAAAATTAGATCTTCGAGTCCCATCATTTAAAAAAATTCACGAATCGCCGGACCGCTCAAATGCGGATTCAATCGCGTGCGTGTCTATGTTCGGGAGACGGGGAAACAAGCGGGAACGATTCAAGGAGAAAACCCAGCGAATCAAACGAATGGTACGGCAGGAGTGGAGAGCACAGGCAAATTTAAATAAATTCCAACAAACAAACAAAAAAAGATAGAGAACAGCGCAGGAATGAGGGAATTCCTGCGCGTGCAGCAGGTTTCTTGGGCAATCCGCGCAGTACCCGGGACGGGTACCATGAGCATGAGCAGCAGCAGCTCCTCCTCCCAGACGCGTCTTTCCGTCTCTTTTCTCTTCCCATGCTACCACAATAAAGTATACACTCATCATGTGCCCTTCGTCTACCCTATAAACTTGAACTATACTGTACTCTTCTCGCTCACAATACTGTATACTCCCCTCCTCCGCCTCTTTGGCAACTGCACGAGCAGCGACGTGTGCCCTACAGGCAGCCAGCTACCCGCAGGCAACGCGTGGAACCCGGGCCTCGAACTCCCTGCCCTTCCCCCCGCCGACTCCAACACGAAAATTACACGGCGGATGTCTAGGAAGCCTCTGGGCAGAGGGCTGCCCCGCGGCAGAGAGCGAGCGAATGGACGAAGCAAGCAAGCAAGCAAGGAGGAAGGCAGGAAGGAGATGGACGCGAATCCGAGGTCCGGTAATGAAACTGCGTACGAGTGCATGAACCCCCTGCGCGGCCAAAAAAACCGAGGGCAACGAACAATTCCTCAATGTCAGGGAAGCTTTGACATTCGGACCTCAGGAAGGAGTGAGAAAAAAAAAGGAATATTCCAGCATTTAGGACTTTCACTTTCACTGCGACCCCAGGAGCACAGTCAAGAAGATCAACCAGGAAGAAAATCACGGGAAAGGTTTAAGTCGTCTGGGAATGCTGACGGCTTAAACCTCAAATTCGTATCACTACTGAAGAAAAAGTTGGGTTTGGAAAAGTCAGAATCCCATCCGTCAGATCAATGTATATACTGTAATCAGTGTAATGAATGTGTTTGGTTCTTGTCTGGAGTATGCAGTACTGTACTGTACAGTATATGTACTGTTACAAATCGATATTTTTCAAGAGCATGTAGATTTGGAAAAGTCCTTCCAGACATTAGAAGAGATACGGATCAAACGCTCAAGTTTCTTCAGATAAATGCCCACCAGGCAGTTGACAAACACATTCAAGTGATTCATTCACGTGTCTTTTTACACATTGCGTAGTCTCAATTTAAACCATTATTGAGGAAATGTCAGCTGATGATGTTGGAAAAAGAAAACACAGAGGCGGGATAATTCTCAAGAAGCAAAAGTATTGTTTGATCATATTGCTTTACATAAAATCAAAAATTGGATGCATCCGTTTCGTACACGGAAGATTAAAAATAATGCATCTTTCCATTGAATGAAAGACGCAAACAAAACAATTTTGTACCAGTAGGCGTGAAGGTCTTCCTCAAGCTTTGAATTCTTTGAAAAATGGATTGGGAACCTCAATGCCGACGAAATAATTTATTTCAAAGAATATTTTTTTAAATCCCCGGCAAGCAATCCTCGTGTTCTTTGCAATGCATTCTTTTAAACGTTCCGTAAGGAACCCTTTAAAAGAAGAACCAGAGGTAAAATAATAGTAAGGGACTTAATTGAGGTTGTCGACGAATCACATGGTCATAAAAAATTATGTAATGTAATATTTACATGTTAAAAATTTATGTGAGAGTTAGCTTGAATTCTGCTGGGAAAAGAATTTGAAGGACAGTGTACAATAGGAGAACTGAAAATTTGGATTTTAGAGTACTTGTTCAACCACGAGTCGTGTTGATTTAACGGTGAGTACGTCCTTCTAGAACTTCCCCGTTTAAATCCATCCGTTATAAAAATTCCTCCTCTGGTGTCCCAAATTAATGCACTGCATCAATGGCTATATTATTTGAGTAGGAGAGCTTCCGCGGATCTATTCCTAAGAAATGCTAAAATGCGAGAACTTTTGGAGGGCGCGAACTTGCACGCTGAAAGTGTGTCCCCAAAATGAGGATGACACTTTTGGCATGCGAATTCGCGTGAAAACCCAGGCCCTGCCCCAGACAAAGGAATCCCGGCGGACCCTTTTTTGGGGTCGGATCGCCCTTTTTTTTTGGGTGCATGAACTGCAGGATTACCTGCATGCACTCGTCCGCGGTACGCCGGTAATGACAGGGGCTGCGGGAGACGCCGTCCATAAACATCGCTTTGTCGACCGACACGACCTGAACCCACGCCGAACCACCGACGAGCCACGAGCTCAGAGAGAGACCGAGTCCATCTTGGCGTAGATCCATGTCCATTTTCAAGTCCTTCTTCTCCTCTTCCGAGTTCAATTTAATGAGCAACAAAACCGAGGAAAAGGATCGAAATGTACTGTAAAAAAGAACTACAGCACAGAAAAGAGAGAACTGTAACAAAAAGAAAGAGCAAATACAGTATACTGTACTGCATTGCATTTCGGGAAAAAGTTCATGCCGGACCAGAAAATACCGCCTCTACTGTTGTTTTTCTTTCCTTCTGCACGTTATATACGTTATTTTCGAATGCAGGTACGCAGGTCCATTGCCAGGTGGTAAGCGGAACTGACCACGATAATAGATTAGGGGTTTTGCGTGTTGAATGTGGAATCCTTGAGTTGAACTAGAGTTTAAAGCAGCTGCAGAAGGGATTAAACAGAGAATAATTATAAAAAAGACTTCGATTTCAAACATGAATTGATTGCTATACAATACAAATTACTACTCATATATACTATACAAATTTCATGTCTCAATTCTAAATACAGTTGTAACAACGGAGTCAGAAGATGCTTTAGAGAAATGGTACATGGCCAGTTGGAACACACACTATTTAGTTCTTAGGAGTGGGTAAAGCGTAAAATCAAAAATATTCTTTAAAAGACACGCAAAAATTATCTCAATGATGCCTTGTGGAGAAAAATTATCGTGTGTTTTACAAATGACGGACTAGGCGCTTGAATACAGGGAAATGTGAGAACAAAATTCAACCTCGGTCTTCTTCACATCCGGCCCCGAAGATTTTCCCTAACCCTTCCGAACATTGCGACAAGAACATGAAAGAGAAGGTAAAGTAAACAAATGACTGTATATTCATAAAAGAATAACGAAAAACAACATAAACTGCGTCAACTAATAACATATATAGACCTCTAATTCACATACTGTGCAACCGAACCAAAGCTAAGAATTCGTGAAAACGACGCACTAACTGCTTCATTCATTACCTCATCAATAACCGTTCACTCACCAAACTGCTGCATCAAATTGTAGAAATGAAAGCCATTACCCGACTCCACATCCTTCCTTTTCTCCGAAACGGGAATAGATCACGTCTTTCTTTTTTTTCTTTTTTTTCATCGTACCGTACAACTTTCAAAACTCGGCAGATTTAGCATATCATTATTGGCTGGCAAACTAAAATTGAGAAGTCGGCAGGGTACTGCTTTCGGTCAACAGAGAATCAAGGAAACCCAGTTCTCGGGCGATGCCCAGTTCGCACAACGCACTCGCGCCCCCGTCGGAAGACAACCTTAGAAACGGCAAAGCAAGAGGAGGAGTAGAGGAGGAGAAGAAGAAGAAGAAGAAGCACGAGAAGCAGAAAAGAGATAGCATGAAAACGAAGAAACCTTCGGGCAGTGGGGAAAGAAAAATAGAATCTCTGCATTGTGTTCCGTCCGGCGCCTGCTGCGTACCGAAAACGCCTCAAGGAGTTGCCCCGAGCATTAACATTCCCCGTTCCACGGACTCTCCGGGATGGATGCTGCTTGTGTCAACCGAGACGTTCAACCCAAAAAAAGAAGAGAACTTTAGAGAAGGAAGAGCGAAGGGAAAGAACAAACGAGCACCGACCCTCTCGTAAACAATTACCCGCCTTCATACCGTTCCATCCCTGAGACAGATTCAAATCGAATCTTCACAATTTTTAAATATTTCTCCTGCCAGGCTTCGCGGATGCTGAGGTGAAACGCCAGTATCAACAGAAAGAAGGAAGGAAGAGTTCAGTTCAAAATGAGCAAATCTCAAAAGTTCAAGTTACTATCAAACTAATATCGAAAGCATGCTGTAAAATACCCAAGGATTAACTGCAAGAACCAGAAAAGGGAATCCAGAAGTACTGTAGTAGCAGCAGCAAAAGTCTTGGAAGAGTGCATATGAGCACAGAATAGCAAGGTTACGAAAAGTCCGAAATCGGATTTTCCAGCCTTCCATCTACCCGTGCCTCTTTGTAAACAAGCACTGTGCCGTGCAGTACTCGATCTTCTGAGGTACTGTATAACCAAAAAAACAAAACACTTCGTTCTATAAAGCACGTCCAAGTTCCAATCACGATGATGCTCTTCATGCGCACGCCGTTTGAAACATTTGTTTCGATCCCGCAGAGCCACAAAAAAATATACCCTGTATATCCGAACCCCTGAAGCGCTTTTTGATACGATACTGAAGAAAAATGTTTGCCTTTCGTCGCAATATCGACAAAACTGAACCCCGACTTTTCAATAAGCAATCAATCACTCGTATGTCGTTGAACTGAAAAATCGGCGCGCAAACACGTCACGACGGAGAGCACAGAAAGGCCTCGCCACCCCTTCATACCCCACTCTCAAATCAAATCGTGCTTCCTTTACACTCTCGCGGGAAAAAAGGATCGACAGCGGATGTGGGTTCAGTTCGGCTCGATCAATAGACCCGATGATATTTCCTCCCCGAGATGAAATGAAAAGAAGAAATGCCAACAGGAATTTCAGAAAGAAGAAGACAGAGAGAGAGAGAGAAAAAAATGTAGGGTGAACCTCTCCCGAGGGAACCTTCGCCAACAAACCCCTTCACGAGTCGAACACTTAGTTGTCCGTGGGAAACATCGGGACTGTTCCTGATTTCCCCGCCAGTCTCGGTACTTGGTGCCTTCTCAGCGGCTTTGTTCCCCCTGATTTATTGCGCACCCGGTGCCCGCATGGCTTCAGGTCCCTCGCGTGCTACCAGCACCCAATGTGCCCGTCTCAATTCAATCAATGCCCGACCATCCACAAATCATGCACAGTTTTGGGCACCGTGTCGACTTCCGAACCCTCGACACGACCAACGAATCAGCTAAATGACGGAAGAAAGGAATCCTTCCCGGGATATCCCATGTTCAATGCCAAAACCAACGATGAGAGGGGGTTCAGATAGTCTTTCAAAAGGTTCGCCAACTCCCTCATTTCCTTCTTGATGAGGTATTTAAACAACGACCACCTTTGAAGTAACCTAATAGTTTGTAATTTCAGTTCCACCCTCAAAGTCAATGCTTAGGAATTTGAAACAGACGAACACTAATTTCAAAGTACAGTACAATTGCTCTGAAACCTGCTTTCCCCTTTTCCCGCATCAAATCAAAACGTCAATGCAAATCGATAGAAAACCTAAACGTGCGCACAGAAAATTGACTGAGTATCATTTCCGTTGTAGAAATCTTACATTAAAATATTCCAGGTGCTGAAAACTGTGATGAGGCTTAAGCCACTGTACAGCACTGGAAAATTTGGCCCTGTACGAGCAAGCACCCAGTCAGCTAACATTCAAATCAAGTTCGGTCGCTTACTGGACGAGTACTATGCCTGTTATTTTTTTTTTTTTTTCATTTCTCAATTGAAGCGCGTCCCGAAACCTTCGCCGGTGTCTTCAAGCATCCAAGGTCCTCGTTGTTCGTCGGCGGGAAGAAAGCAAGAAGGCGTCCATGCGAAAAACGTACAGAGAAAATCGTTGTAGAAGAGTTCAACTGCATTTCCATGAAATCATAGCTTTCCTGAGATAATACCACATCTCGTGAGTTCGTACACCATGTGAAGTATTTCTTAATTTGTCTTCAATTGAGTTAGAAGCGTGGCTTCTACGCAGCAGGCGGTTAATACAAACTGACGGAAACTGTTTCGATAACGGCCTTTCTTTCTCTCTCTCTCTCTCTCTCTCTCTCTCTCTCTCTCTC
>CAJPEX010000170.1:27876-45786 GCA_905338405.1 Notodromas monacha | reverse complement strand
CTCTCTCTCTCTCTCTCTCTCTCTCTCTCTCTCTCTCTCTCTCTCTCTCTCTCTCTCTCTCTCTCTCTCTCTCTCTCTCTCTCTCTCTCGTGAAATGTATTCCATCTTCACGCAGTGTCCCGAGTTGATCCCATTCCGGGTCGAGTTGACTTAAAACGTGAAGATGCGCTTTGATGGGACGGAAGTGAAAACGCGGAAACGTCACAAGAAAGCGACGCGGCGAGTCTCGATTATTATTCACGACGTGTGCTTCAACTGTTTCTTCCTCAGTGAGAGAAAGAAGTGAGAGAACAGAGCCGCTCTAAGCTTCGCAGGATTAGTTTTCTTTTCTTCGTATATATCACCTCTTTCGGGCCACCGAAGTGGACGCCTTTTCGAGACTGGATCGGCGAACAAACGCGGAAATAGGAATAGGCTTTTAATGAAGAGCAAATTTGAATCGTGCCTGCTGCTGCTGCTGCGCTGCTGTTTGTTTTTCGCTCGCAACACTTCTCCCTTTTTCCAATGGACCGAAAAGCTTTTATTCTGTGTTTTTTTTCTTATGCAAATCGAATGCTACTCGGGTTGGGGTTTTCTACATTTGTTTCCGGTTGACGAGGATCCGCGGGTTTGATTGCCCGTGAGGGGTCGTGTGTGTGGGTTTTGTTGAATCGAGAGAACTCCTGTTTTGTTCGGCATATGCAAATGCGCGCGTATCGATGACGGGAATCGAACATGCAAATGTAGTCCCCGCCACTCGACACACTTCTCCAAACAATCCGTTCGGGAAAGTTTTGAAAAGAGAAAAATGCACAGCTGCGGGGGGGAAATTAAGGACCCTCCGTGGAAATGCGGGAACAAAGTGTTTGTGTCGCAGTTTGCCGCAACCGCGTGAAAATCGCCTTTTGATGCGATTTTGCGCGGAAAAACAGGGGTGAAAAACGGGATTGAGCCACTCAAAAATCGGTGCCCGGGATGAATTAATCCAAACAACCCGATGTGGGGAGAATGAAGGAAAAAAATGGCAAAAATCCGGGAAAGTGGCGAGATGAAAATAGTCGTCCGTTTTGCGTCGACGTTTATAAATATGCCCTGGGGCTCGGGGAGGCTTCATCTCATTAGGTTTTCATTGTTGGCGGCACATTTTTGTTTGGGCCCCCCCCCCCCTTCTTCTTTGTAGGGAGTGAAATTCCGATTTTTCGATTCGGAATTGAAATCCTCACGACGGCGGAGGGCGAAAAACTGTTTCCGAGTGTGGCAGGTTGTGCGAAATGCAGGCCGTGTGTAATTGTTATTTATGGATTCCCGACGACTGGCTTTTTGTTGACGGAAGCGATGAGCTTTAAGGGCAACAGATGCGTAAGGCGTGTGAACAACGGGCTTCTCTCCCTCTCTTCTTTATCAATAATCGTCTTAGTTGTGTGTGTGTCGGGGTGAATTGATCTCGTTTTCCGGATCCGATTCTTCGCTTGGGAAGTCGATTGTGCTTTCCGTCCCACACTCTCGCTCGTCACCGAGTCGCCACTTTTCCAGACCACTTGTTGGGGCCGCCTCTTTTGTCTGTCGCAAAGGACAAAGGACTGACATGAAGTCTTCCCCAGTGTCTTGAAGCATTCAAGGTCCTCGTCGCTCGTCGGCAGGAAAGAAAAGACGAAGGCGTCGATGCGAAAAATCGCCTCCTCGAATGCGTGCTGAAACTGTCGTCTCTGGCTCACTTCGAATTTACATCATCACATTTTTTGAGAAATAAGAAGGGCCCGGCTGATATTATGTGAGCAGGTTATAGTTTTAGGCTATGAAATTAAAAAGAACGGGATTCGCTTCAAGGAAGAACTGAAAAAACTGACATAGCACTCATATCGTAGAACTTGATTCGAATGAAAAACGAACGTCAGATAATTCCGGCATCTCACTTCGCTTTTCGGCGTTTTCTATTCCAAGAGTTTTTCTTCTTCTTCGCGTTCATCTTGCAGTAAAATATTGCGAGGGGGGGAAATGTGTAGGAGAGATGATTCTTTGAAAAAGAATCATCTCGTTCGAGAGACTCCACCTGTATGACACGTTGACTCATTGATCTACAGTATTTTTAACAGGATTTACTCTGAATTAATTTCAAAAAATTCGTAAAAAAAAAAACAAATAGTTCGCGCGTTTGATTTGAATTACCCACCCCCGCACGCGAATTTATGTTCTCCATACGGGGGTTGAAGGAATTCGTCAGAAGATTATCCCTGTTGAGCGTGACTTCAATACGTAAAAGCAGCCGCATTAGAAAACTTCCGCCATTTCTAATGATATTTCAAGATTCACCGAAAATTTTACATGGTCGTCGAGATAATGACTGATGGCGAAGGAGTCACCTTTACTGCCTCGGGGTAAATAATATGTTTCTGACTTTTTCGCTGCTCAAATTGGACTTCCCGAAAAAAAAGGCAGAAAAAAAGAAAGCTGCCTCATGTGGTAGTAAAAATAGCCAAGGAATGAGGCCAAGAAGCTGAATGTTCTCAAAAACGTCGTTTCCAAGAAAAATGCGTGTCATAAAATTCAGATTTCATCGTCGCTGAATACTTTCTTCATGAAAATGAATTCGAAGGCCGTCACGAAAGATACTCATTGCAGCACACACAGCACGTTAACTTTCGATCCCGTTGACGAAGAAAAAAAGTACATACTATATATTTACTGCATATAACGTGCGAAGGCCTTGACAAGAGGTCGTAAATCAAAACTTCTCTCGGGCCTCGTAAATCAATTCACGGCTCCCCGAAATTTTCTCGCATCTTCCTTCCTCAGATACGGTGTGACATTAGGAAAACACACGCATCTCATTCGTAACAACGAGGTCATATTTAGATAAATCCTCCGTATCGCGCAACAAGGTGTGCAACAGAAAGAGTGTGTGAGTGAGTGACTGAGTGAGCATTCGAAAAAAAACCCTCAGGTGAATCAGTCCCGCCATCGGTCACTATAAATCTCATCTTCGCCATTCTTCACGGCCACTCCGGTGCATTCTTTTCGGGATCTTTTCTCTTCTTCTGCTCCCCGACCTGCCCAAGGTTAGCCACATGTCAAGCTAACAAAAAAATAGCTTCTTCGCGAGGCACCGCCTGAGAAAGAAAAAAAATCAAAAATATCCGAAGAAAGAATAATGTATCCATCCCGTTGATGACCCCCCGCGAGGTCGTCTCGAATGTCATCCGTTTCCATTTTTCACCTCGTGCCTGCGTGTGGCGAATCGCGAGAAAAATGCACCAAAGGGACACCGTTATTTGTTTAACTCCCAGCTTTCTACCCGAATACGAAGGGCAGTCCGAAAGTTTCCTCTGCGCGTACGCCTCAAAATGTGGTTCTTGGCACAGTGTACCCAGGTTTCCCCACTCAGCATTATCCAGAACAACTGCAGGATTTTTAAATGGGCCAGTCAATAAGATATGACTGAAAATGACCGCAGATAGGCTCTCTCTGCAACGAATTTTCTTCTCGTCCCATGCAGTATCTCTGTAATAAAAATTTCTCTTACGGTAATCTTTTTTGTTCCTAAATTTCGTTGTCCGTATAAAACTCTAGCAAGGGAAGCATAAGACGGAAGAACTTTCTGAAATACTCGTACAGAAAAAAACACGTATTTGTTTCACGGCGCTCTCCCAAACGTTGAAACACGTTTTTTTTTTGCCAAGTGCAAACCGCGTTCTTCTTCCAGTAAAATTGAAAATGTGAAATCTCCGTTCAACTCAGCATCATCGCAGAAGCGAAAGCGTGCAGAAAAAATAACCAGTCGGTCTGGAAGTTCCAAAAAAAAAGGGGGGAAGGGGGATGGATGGTTACAGCGTACCGCGGAGGAGTGCATGCAGGTAATCCTGCAGTTCATGCACCCAAAAAAAAAGGGCGATCCGACCCCACAAAAGGGTCCGCCGGGATTCCTTTGTCTGGGGCAGGGCCTGGGTTTTCACGCGATTTAGGAATAGATCCGCAGGGTTATTTAAAATTATGTTTTCATGTTAATGTGCTGATATAAAAATAAAATAAAGAAAGTAAATCCATTAATCAAGAATTACGCATGAGTATAAGAATTTATCAGAGTACTGTATTTGGCATTAATTTTTTACGAGGGGAACCTGTTCAGCTGGATTTTAAATACATGTTATCCTCAAGATTCTGCTGCACTCCACGCATCAACATTTTTGCACCTCTTGTAATTTTTACAAAAATGAACATAAAATGGGAGCATTGGTATTTATCAACTTGCCCAAAATGAGGTCAGGGGAGCAATAAAATCTGTTGCTAACCAGTACTGTATAAGAAATATATTTTCTTGAGTTGTATGCAGAAATAAGGAGTGACGCTATCAATCCAAAAATGGTTGCTGTGCACATTCCCATGACCTCATGTTGAGCAAGTTAAGCAAGTTGATAAATACACTGTCCCCATCATATTATATGTTTTCAAATACCAATTAAAACATGTATTTGATGATAAAATGTCCTACTGCTACTTTTAATATCCCTCTTTTTTCTGAGAATAAAACCCTCAAATTATTTTACATTTTTCTGCTGGTATTGGTTATGTGGAAGCTCTCCTACTCAAATAATATAGCCATTGATGCAGTGCATTAATTTGGGACATCATAGGAGGAATTTTATATTGCCTACCTAAATTTGCCCCTTCAAGATCTTCCTGCATGAGTGGCAATTTAGTTGTGCTGAGCACCAACTTGTTCATGAGATTTTAGGTTTAAAATTCAAGAGGATAACATGTGACAGGAAGTAATTCTTTTCCCAGCAGAATTCAAGCTAACTCTCACGTAAATTTTTTTGTACATTTATAATGTAATGTTTCAAAAAATACTGGTACACTAAGCAGCTGTTGGAGTTAATTCAGGGAATGATAATAAAATGGAGACCAAGAAGAAAATTTCCCAAGGAATGCCTTACAAATTTTTCCTGATTTGGTTTACCTCAAATTTTTGCCTTAAAGGAGGAGGGAATCTAACAAATGAAGTTGTTCCAGGAATTAATTCCAAAATGCCTCAAAAAGATATGTGAAGGGTACAATATACTGTACTGTAATTCAAGCACAGTCTATATTGCCATTTTTATGTTCATAAATCTCTTAATGTTACACTTTTTGAGCTGCAATTGCTGCAAAAATGTTGAGGCTGGGAGTGCAGCAGAATTTTGCGAGTAATATGCATTTAAAATCCTGATGAATTGACCCAAATTCATTCTTGGTCAAATCAGCGGGAAAGAAGAAGTTCGGTAACTCTGGGGGTAGCTGGCCCCCGTTTTTGAAAAAAGTGGTGGTCAGCATTCCCAGACGGCTTAAACCTTTCCCGTGATTTTCTTCCTGGTTGATCTTCTTGACTGTACTCCTGGGGTCGCAGTGAAAGTGAAAGTCCTAAATGCTGGACTATTCCTTTTTTTTTTCTCACTCCTTCCTGAGGTCGGCATGTCAAAGCTTCCCTGACATAGAGGAATTGTTTGTTGCCCTTGGTTTTTTTGGCCGCGCAGGGGGTTCATGCACTCGTACGCAGTTTCGGTTACAGAGCCTGGGTGGGCATCCGATCCTCCTTTCGCTTTCCTAGCCACGCACAATCCCCGCTTTTCGGCGGTTCTGTCCCCCACAGAAGAGATCAAATAAATGAATATCCAGAAACCAAAGATTATTTCCCTTTCTAAGCCACAACGGCGGGTTACGCAGAACACCTTGTGGCATAACCAGCGGGGTTTTCTCAAAGAATCATCCCCCCCCCCCCGAAATACAGTATTGTACTGCAAGATGAATGCGGAGAAGAAAAATCCTTGAAATGGAAAACGCAGAAAAGCGAATGTATCTGACGATCGAAGAATACTGACGCACGCTGGAAATATTGGATGTAACGCGAAAAATTGTCCAAATAGCTTTGCAATTTCCGGGAAAACAGGTTCATTTACTGTCTAACCAAGAAGGAGAATTCTACACGTATTATTTCTCCACGTAGGTGGCAATCGTGAAAAGACATACCTTCACAAATTCCTCAGGGAAAAAAAACATTTCCACCTTCTTCCGTCTTAGTCGTCGTACGCGTTGGACAACATGCAATAAAAACGCTTTCAATCGTGTGTTTATTGCTGGGTGATTGCGAGTCGTGTTCGAATATTTACAGGCTGCCTTTTCATGGATTCCGTTCATTTACGAAGCACCTGCTTAGAAATGCGGAACATACATTGATGAGCAAAAGCTAAAAAAAAAAATATATATATATACTGTACATTTTTTAGCTTCTAGATGAAAAAAAAAAATCCGGAATCTCCAACTTTCCCATGGAAATTCGCCGACGCAAGGTTTTCCTGAAAACAAAAGAGCCGGGGGCTCTCGACCGAGAGTAAGAGAACAATCGCGTATTTTCCAATCCACAACAGTGGCCTTTAGGCTCGTTAACTCAGGCTTGTCTCGGGGAAATACTGGACCTCTCTCTCTCTCTCTCTCTCCATGAGGCTGGCTGGAACTTCATTCCCGATCCCGGCTTTTGTTTCCTCCTGGTTTTCGGCAGAGAATTCCCCGCCTCGAAATGCACCTGTGTGCACCCGGTTCGAAACAATCGGAACCGAGTGCAAAACTCGCCAGAGATGAACCGAATCACGGCGTCCAATCGAACGAACGAATCCCCCGCTGGCGCAATAAACCACAGCCAGACGGAACCGTAACCTTTTTTTTTTTTTTTCGACAACGCGGCCAAGCCACTCGTCATATGCGGGGCTTTCCTCAACTTCTACACAAATCTTAATCTTACTCCACGCCGGAAGATACGAACAATCCTTCGCACTTCACCACTAACGAAAGATGATGGACCATCTTCATGACGATTGTTTGGGTCCTATAGGGTTATCTCACAATGTTTTAGACTATTTAGAATTTTAGAGCTTTTGTTCAATTAAATTCTCTTTACAACGCATTTTGTTCAGGTCCCTGAATTTCGTTGTTGAGAGAGTCCATTAGTTGAACGAGGGAACATTCAAGATTATAGCTCTATTCCGTTTAGGAGATTCGAGCTTCCACTTATTTTTAGTTCAGTAATGAAAGATTCTGAACAACACAAATGATACCCGGTAATAACGTGAACCACATTACTCTCGACCGCCACTGCTTCCTAATTTTTGAATTGCCAAAACCCTTCAGAGTTGAAGTACAGTACAGTACTGTACTGCAGGAGGAAATATATACCTGTCCTGTGGTACCCACGCCAAAGAATGTTATTAAGGTACAGTGTAAAGTACTGCACTGCGGTCAGTCAACTGTGAAGTGGATTCCACGTAGCAAAAGCAACCCTGAAATTCAAATGCGACTACAGGTAGAGTCTCTCCACAACGAAAATGCAAGCGGCCAGAAAAAATCGTTGTCGAGAACCCCTTCAACATGGGGAGAGAAGCCTATGAGAACACAAAAAAATCGTTTTACAAATCAGTCCACCAGTAATCTCCTTTTTCAATTCCGTGTCAAGCATGGCGCCTGCAGTGTGCATCTATGCAAGTAACACCAGATTCTACGATAGAAAATAGCCTCAGGATAGACGTGAAACCGTATCGACTTTTTGAAGTCACAACCCAGCCCAGTCTGCATAGTTTATGAGGAAGCCCACCTGTACACGTCATCGATAACTCATGCGGACAGGACCGACTTCGGGTGCGCAAAATCGAATTACCTTGCACAATGCTTCCAACGAAGGAGATCGGCGAGCAGATCTTGGCCCTCGCCTTCCCACGGCTCCCAAAAGTACAATTGTTTTTTCCTCCACACGACGAATCCCCCCCCCCCCCTCTCACTACATTTGCATCTTGTTCATTATATGCAAGGATCCCCTTCTCGCTACTGTATATTGCATTAAAAAGGATGGAAGGAAACGAAATATCAGACATTTGCCTGATATGAAATTCGGCAACGGTTGAACCCACACGCACGTACGTCCGAGTGTTCAGCTTCGGTCAAGAATCTCCCGAGGGAATCTTATCCGCAAAATTTCGGGGAAATCGTTTGAAACGACTTCTTTATTCCTCTGGTCTCCGCGATGTTTTTCGATAGAAGACCAACAAGATAGCCCGGATCTGTATTGGTACTTGACTAACCCTGAATTCAACATCGTGGTAAGTGACTGAATTCAGAAAGCGTGATCGACTGAACCATAATAATGTGGAATGATGATAATGAGATGAAAACACGGGTTAATTCACAGAAAAACTTCAACGCAAAATTTGTACGAACGAGCACGTCTTGTTACAAGTACTGTAAAATACAGCATTGATCTTCAGGTCTGCATTCCTGATTTAGCGGCGCTACTTTCCATCAATGGCAAGCTGAACTGCTTAGATTAAATACGGTATATTCGAAGTGTAGTTAGGTCCTAGCTATTCCGAGGAAGTATCTTATTCCTCCCCGATCAACTGGAAAAGATAGGGAATTCTGGGAAGATCAAGCCAAATGCAGCAGAGTCTTCCAACGACAAATTCCTTTGAACAGTATCGAAAATTTTCAACATAATGCCAACAGTAAATTTGTGTGCTTCGCTGCCGAGGCACAAACATGAGTTTTCATCTCATAACACAGTACAGCATACCATTACAGGTGGACTGTCTTCAGAACAATCTTCAAGTCGACAGAAAAAATTGTTGCAGACAGAATTTCGTCGTCGAGAACCTTGTGCAAGCAAGAACAAAAGTAAGCAAAAATGAATTACCTCGTTTTAAGGTAAAATCGTTGCAGACAGTTCACCCGTATTTGTTCTGTGAGCTAATTTCCAGTCCTTCGGACTCGCCTTTCATGCCAAAATGGCACATCCTGAAAGGTTTTCGTCTTGTAAAGCTATTTCCTGCGTTTTAAAGTTGAAAATTTAAAACATTATGATTTGAATTCTTCTCAGGTTTTTTTCATTTTCCTTGAGGAGTGAACAATTTTTTACATCCAAGTCAACGGAAGTGTGTGATCCGCAATGCGGACGTTCCCACATATGGACATAGTTCAAAACATTTATTTCCTTCAACGTCTCGGAACCTCACAAAAGTACGAACATCTTAAAACGAGAAAAACGGGTCCACGCTTACAGGAGAACAAAAGCAAGTGGGCGAGGTGAAAATCGGCCGTCATATACCATTCGATTTGAGAAACTTTTTTTTTCTCAATGTATGACCCATTCCAACTTTTATTGCAGCAGATCGAGGGGGACGTTCCAGAATGAAGAGTGACACTGAAGAGGGGAGCAAGCGTCGGCGAGTTACAATTAAGCGCGGCAATGCCAGCTCAAATGACGTCGTGCAATTATTTCCAGCGGCCAGTTCATACGAGGCCTCCCCTTGTCTACCTACCTACGTACGTATCTATCTATCTATCTCTCTCACGTTTTGAAGGGCCCCCGGATCGGCAAGATAGTACAGTACCAAAAGGAAAACCCATGGGACGACGACCGGGAAAACAAGTGCCCGCAGACGAACAACGCTAGAAGGAAGGTGAAGTGGCGCTATACCGGGGTATGGTACTCGCAGCGCCCCGAAGACCGAACCCACACGTCCCACCATTAGCCGCATGGGGTACGTAATGGGAAATTTCGCTGACAACTTGGCTTGTGCCTCATTCCAGTGTTTCTCAATATCCTCTCAACACAACTGAATACACTACGATAATTTTAAATCAAATAATTAGAACAATGCCAAAAAGTCAGGTCTAACATGAAGTTTAGAAGGTACAAAAACGTGGAAGAGAAAATCTTCCGAACATCTTTGGGTTGCAACTGGCCTTCTCTTCACCTAAAAATACAATAGAACCTTCAAAACTCGCATCTCCCTAAAGTCTAAAACCTCCCTAATGTTCATTTAATCCACATTTGGTCCTTGCCTGAATTCCCTTTGAGACAATGCATTGAAAATCTCACGAACTTGCAAGCTTCCACCTCAAACCTCCATAACTTGAATTTTCTGGAGGCTTTTGGCTATTCTTTCATTGACACAGGCAAGATAAAAGCAATCAAAATGTTACGTAGGTGTTCACGTCTTCAAAAGCAAGTGCAAGACAAATTGGGCAAATGAACCCTAGCCTCCAAGTTCAGTACCCTGTTACC
This sequence comes from Notodromas monacha, assembly GCA_905338405.1. NCBI lineage: Eukaryota > Metazoa > Arthropoda > Ostracoda > Podocopida > Cyprididae > Notodromas > Notodromas monacha. The sequence goes on along the minus strand of CAJPEX010000170.1, from coordinate 35,726 downwards.
TAATTTAAGAAGCAATTTAAGGCTCAAAAATGTCACCAATTACAATTTCCTGCGATTCTTCTTCTTCCTTATCATTTATTACAGTATTACGGACGGGTTTGATGGGCTATTAGATGGATGATTTGTGGGTTGATTCCGAATTCTTGATTCAAATTTTGTTGGATTTGTTACCTCGTCGAACTGACGAGGTCGCGTGATCGCTACATTTTCTGCCTCAAACATGAAGTACTCTATGGTAATTGTTTGGGTTTAATTGGATGCTTGTGTTCGTTAATTGGATAGTTGAGTGCCCTGTAAAAGGGGTTCCACACAATTCAAGCGAGGTTTGGGGTCGAGTCATGATCGGACTGAACTGAGGAAGCGCTCGTCGGGGGTCATGTGTGAAACACACGGCGTTTAGGAATCTAGGGTGCGCGAGACGAATGCAGTTGGTCAGCGCGGCAGGCCCCGGTGAATTTTGAATAGGGGGTTCCCAACAGTGGTGGAAACCCGGAGGCGAGAAGAAAAAACACGGCGAAACCCGAAGCCCGGCAGAGAGAGAGAGAGAAACGACGAGAAGAGCGGAGCCGGGGAAGGAAACAACAAACAACCAGAGCAGGAGAAAAAAGGAGAGAGATGTGAGTTGGGGGGGGGGAGAAGAGAACAAAAGAGGGAGGGATGCGTTGGAATTTTTTTGTATGGCGCCGAGAGTTTGGGTTCGGACAGGAGGTTATCTGCCCTGGGCTGGCTGACGTGCCTTTGGAGAGCGGGATTTATATTTTATTTTCCGCCTTCCAGGCCAGGGGGAGAGAGACTCGGGGCGTGATCGGCCTCCTGCTTGCTTGCTCGCCCTGCCTGTGCTATCTCTCCGCGCGAGGCGCGCTTCCGAAGCATCGAAGTCTTCTGGGTCTTCTAGCAGCTCTCGCAGGCCGGGGGTTTTTCATTGTACTTCATTGTACAGTACTTTCCCCGTTTGGTAGTTGGCTTACAACTGGCCTAATTTTCACGGTCAGAAGTGACTTGGCAAAGTCGTCCTCAACCTCAGGCCATAGGCATGGCTTGTCTCTGCGTCTTCCCGTTTAATCCGCATAATGATTTGTTATCATTGTAATAGATACTGCATTGATCTATTTCTCAATTAGAGCTAGTACAGTTGAACCTGGATAATTCGAACCTCCTCAAGTCGAATTTTGGCCAATCCCTTGTTTGAATACCTTAGAAACAATCCTTCAACAACCTCTCCAACTCAAAGGCTTTTGCTTTAAAACCTCCCTCAATCAAATTTTCTCAGGCCTTTTGGCTATTATTTCCTTGACACTGGAAAGAGAAAAGCAATAAAAAAGTAATGATATGTTCTGGGGAAAAAGTGAGACAAATTGGGCAAATGAACCCTTACATCAAACTTCAATTTAAAGTTCAGAATATCACAATGTACAATTTTCTGCAATTCTTCTTTACTCCCCGTAAATGTTTCCCTAACTCAAGACCTCCCCAAGACTTAGAGAGGTACAATTAATGTAATCCACATTGGTTATGTGCCTATGGATGAAAGTGTACCCGATTTGTGCCCAGACCTCACACCTGAGCTTATGAAGTACTGTACAGCCAAGGTAATCAAAAAGTGATTACACATGTTGGAATTTATATCCAAATTGAGTACAAATTATTGAACGCGTCACTAAAGGCGCACGTTGTGCAGTAGGTGCAACACCCACAAAATGTTCGCCGAACAAAATAAGCGTGATATTTTTCTGAAAAGCAACATACGCAGCCACATCTGAGCTCGCTAAATCATTTTCGTCAACCCAGAAGACGCGTCGAGCGTCTTGCATGACGCAGAGGAAGAAGCGGCTTTTATGCGTCTTCTCTTGATCGACGTAAACACATGCATGTCACGGAACTGTTACAGGACAGCTCTGTTCTCAGTGGGCGAGGAAGCCGGATTTTGAAACCGACGGCACCACAGCGGGTGTCGAGATAGCAAGTCGACACTGGCACACTCGACTTCCTCCCACTCACGATACGGAAACTTTACAAATAGGCTTTTTGTTTTACTCACTGGCAATACGAGTCTCCACGCGGACTCGAGATGCAGGAAGCTCCATTTTTGCACGGATTCGGCGAGCACGACGCAAATCCTGCACGGAAAAGAAGAAAGAAACGCAAACGTTTACAAAAATCTGCCACTGAAAGGGTTGGGGGAACGAACAACGTCGTAAGCTTCGGAATTATTATGCTAATCAAGCGAGCCGATTCGAGTAGGCTATTCATTTCGGAATTCAAAACGATGTTGCAACGATCTCGGAAAAGCCGAATACCGGAGGTGGCTTCGTTTTGACTACCGATGGGGGCACGTGTCCCCGTGGAACCGGGTGTTCAAAAAATGTTCCGTGTTAATTCGGCTAGATAACATACTGTGCAGTAATGTACGCGATAAACAAGCTTTACTCGGGTACATGTAACGAAGACTCACATAGGCATCACCAGAAAAACCTGGACACCAACAAAAATTCAATGCAGTATTGCCTTTCGTAATGTGGCTATTTTACCAGCCTGCCGTAACTAACCATCTTGACGAAACGAAGCCTTAGGTAAAAGTAAATTTATGGCAAGTAAAAATATCCGTCATACATATCGAAGTCGTCGTAGATTCACCTCTGAACGCTTGAGTGCTGATCGAGCAATCCATCGTTCGCAACATAACCAGACTAAAATAATATTTCACTAATATCACTTAGCCTTTCTATCGTGGGTGTGAATTGATACGGATATGCAAGCATTTATGGGAAACTCGAACAATGAATGGTTGAACACCGATTTAAAATAAAAATCTTCTTGACAAAGACGGGGAACTTCAATGAATTACAGCACATGTACCTATTTGATGAAGCCTCAAAATTGTACGAGCATAGCGCGTGATCGTTATCCTTTTCTTCTTTATTCGACGGCTGAACGGGCAGAGTTCTCATATTACAATTCCAAAAGAGTTAATTCTCGTGACACGAACAGCTCAGTGCAATAATAACGCTGAATTTCAGGTACAAATATTGCCAGGGTGCCTAAATTTCGAACAACCCCGTTCCGGCAGAGCTCGGAAACGACCGTTACAAGTTGGTCCCCGACGAGACCAGCTGCTCCGCTCCCCCTCACGATATTCGTTCCAAAGGGGATCATATGATCGCGTATGAACCTGAGTGCAGTACACAACTTACAAAAGCGTTTCATCCGCGGTATCGAAACTCACTGAAGTGCCTACACACAGTACAGCTACGGATTCTTCCGACAGTTCACTAAAAACTCACCTTCGACTTGGGCACAGGCGGCTGCTAGAAGGACGAAAGTGATGATGAGGTACGAGTCCATCATCTCTACTGGCTTTCGTTTCGGTTTCTCGTCACGTGAACGATCGTAACAAACGAGATTTCACTAGCGGCGCATTTCAAAGTTTCGCCGAATTCACTCCTTCGAATAGAGGGCTTCGTTCTGCGTCACTATTCGTAATTGTCAACACCAATATAGTTCTCGCCGCGGATAGGACTTCGATGCGCGTTCACAACGCATCCGCGGGTGAACTCAACGCCGGAGCCAACTTCACTGACCATACAAGGCGAAACGCGCGACGCCTTTCCACAATTCTCTGTTGACGAAACAATTGCACTTCGTTGAAGAGACCTTACTCTTCGATGTCACGGTGATATTTGAACACGTCAGTCCATACGAATGAGCAACAAATTCTTCGATGTACCTAATAAATAATCCTGCCATGCGCCACCCTCACTCGAACCTCCGGCCGCGGGAAGACTGAGCTTACTCGCGGGCAAGCGCACGCTGTCCGTTGTGTCTGCGCTGCCGGGTCCCTCGTTTCCCCGTCTCGAACAGCGTTACCAAAGTCAAAATCCCAGTTCTTGTACTTTTCGCAGGAAATATTCATTTATTGTTCTACCGCCTGTTCAGTGCAGGGATACCATAAGTGTACTACATGAAATGTTAGATGTTTTAATTGACAGGGCTTTTGACGTTTGTGAAAATATGAAAAAATCAAGCGTAATAGCTGAAAATGTGGCAACCGTGAGCATATTGCGGATTGATAATCCAGGAGCCTAGCAACACCATCTAACGAGTACTAACCAACAGACGGACGGATTTGCGTTTAAGTACAACAGTATTGTACTGCATAATACTGGTGATAACCAAACCTCAGTGGTCTGTAACTCTTGGTCCGCGAACCAGCGCAGGTCCGCATAAATTTTGTTGCCAATTGGTGGAACATTGTTTCAGCATTATTTATATTATTTATTAGAGGTTGCACTTCCCAGTTCCCAATGTAAGACTAATATTTCATTGCTATTTTAAATACTGTAAAATAGATACAGCACTGTAAAGTAATCTATTTTTTGTTTGAAATAATTTCATTGCAATTAAAAATAAACAGAAAAAACATTGAAGGGGCCAACTCTACGCAGTTGAAGAAAATAAAAACAAGAAAACAATGGAATTAGTTTTTTTTATATTTGAACGATCTCTGTGATATGTGTAACAAAGTTCCCGATTTCATTCAGACAAGAATGAGGAGTTGAATGACCATAACCCAACTTTAATTAAGACAAAACTTTGAAGCATGGTTTAAGATTAAATTTAGTGAAAATGAGCTTGATATTCAGATACAGTAGAAGCACGGAAGAAATCTTTGATAAAAAAAAATTACCATCAATCAAATTTATCAATCTCCATGGTTAATTTCAGTGGTGTTCTGGCAATCCTGCTACTGTACATGTTTGTTTGCTGAAATCGGTGGCGAATTTTTTTTTGTTTCACTGAGGACATTGATGAGGCAATCAACTGCTGTCATTTTCGATTTTATTGGAACTAACCTTTTTACCATAACAATACAGGCACTTATTACCTATGATTATAATAACGGCATGCACATTGATCAAACATTTAATTAATGGACATACTGTATAACTTTTCCTTTCATACTGTGAAATCAGAGACTTTGAAGATGAAGACAATACTGTAGTACTGTCCTAATTTCACAACAGCGTGTAAACTATTGCTATTTTTATCGCATATCTTGAGTTTGGTAAAAAAAAATGAACATCTGAGCAATTCAGGCAAAACAAACTTTCAAAATTTTCAGTCCTACTGTACATGTTTATTTCAAATGTGTACCTACTGTCATTTGTTCGATTTTTATCTCACTGAGAAATAATCAGTAGTGTTGAATCAGAATCAAATTTGATTTGAGGGAGCTAGAATGCATTACTTTCATATGGAATCATAGAGATTAAATATGGAATTGCACGTGCTACACATTTTAAAGTGCTTATCCCCATTATTCACTGACAATAATTCTAGCAATTTGCCAAAACTTGCTTCATTTGCTCTCAACATTTTAATTTTGCTATTAATTTTTTAATCGGAGGATTTCTGCAGTATATTTTTGAAAAATCTCTGTGGGTCCACAAAAATGTTTTAGGAACAATTGCCAGTTGGCTGGCTTGAAAAGGTTTGATAACACTGTGCCAGCATGGAACACTGTGCAGTTTAATTAGACGAATTACTTTTCATTTTTTTAAAAACTGCATAAAAATCAAGGTTCTCTCGCATTTTCTGGTCTATTACATTGAAATCAAACATGGCTGAATTTGAGTTCTAACCAAGACCATGGTCATACAGAATTTAATCAGAGAAATGCATACTATCATTCTCACAGATTTCCTGGCATGCGAGGATTATTCCTGAATTATTTCTTGCTGACAAGTAATTTCTCTCGTTTCTTGCATTCCAGGATGCCATTGAAAATTTTTGTAAACATTCTCTTGATAAAATTCCAGACGATTTTTGCAGACAAGTGTGTCCTTTCGAATACAAAAGAAAAGAATTACCCGCCCTCAAATAAATAGAGAAGACGAGTCGTATTTAGATGTAAGAAGGAAAAACGTGTATCTGCCAATTTTTAGATTTTCCTTTCGCAAAAACTAAAATTAAACTTTGAATGTACAATCCACTCTTCTGTTATGTTTTGAAACTTGTGATTTTTTCGGTGAAGTGCTATGGTTTCTTCCACACTGCACTTGATCAAACAGGACGTTTTCTTCGTTTTTGGGATCATTTCTTGAAACTTGAAGCGGTCTACATACCGGGTGTTCAATTGTTATACAGTACTGTGTTAGTGTATTGTGTATACAGGCACTAGCTGGAGACATCCTTATATGCTTGGATCCCTTGATGAATGCTGTACTATGTACTGCTTTCGTTTGAGTTTTTAGAGTTCCTGTTACTGTTCAACATGACGCGAAATCAACAGTATTACTTTTGCAGAGTACTGTACTGTACAGCTCCATGAATTTCTTTCAAAGTTTTGGTTGAAAAAATCCTTTTTACTGTAATGTCTGATATTGGAATTAAAAGAGAAAAATTATCAATACAAACCATGTTTGTTATTCATTCATTATAAGCTTTTTATAGAGTACAGCAAATAAGTCCATTTAATTGTTTTTTGTGCAGATTTTACATCGGGATAGCTTTTTCTTCTAGTTAATTGAGTCATCTTATTGTCCTCGGGCTTTTCAAAAATTTTCTTTAAATCCTGAATTAGCATCTTACTGCAGTAATTTTTCTGGGCTTTTTTAAACCCTTGAAGTATGCATGAGAAGTACAATACAGTAATGTTTTAATCTGAAATCGTGCATTCAAAATTTAACGGCTGTAGAGTATGAAAAATAACATATGCCATCCAAACATTTGTTTAAAATTTCTTTTTTAAATCAGCATGTATTTTCAGTATTTTCCTCCATGATCAGATCCATATCCAAAAATAAGTTATTGTGCTTTTCAAATCTTTCTGAATCGCATTTTCACTTTTTCGAGAAATCAGGTAGCTTCAAAACTAAATAGCTCAATCATAAAAATAAATGGAAACCTTCGAATTACATCTGTCTCTCAGACAGCAAAAGTTTTAGATTACGATACTTGCTGACTGATACATCATACGCAGAAGTCATGATCACAATTCACACGACATAACCGGACACGATGCAGCAAAATGAGGTACATATTATAAAAACATTTGTATTTGACAAAGTTTCCATGGTTACAAATATGGGAACTACAATCTTGTCGAATCTGTGATCTGTATCCCGTACATTCTATGATAATCTGAAAAATATGATGACACTCCGCACACATCTCTCAGATATCTTAAAAAGCATAATATCAAAAGGGGATTCTTACTTTATTTATGGACGAGACTTTTCAATTTGCATTATGACTAATAATTTTTTTCTTTACTTCCTACCATGTGCTCCAGATTTAAGATTCCAGGTACTGGCAAACAAAATATTCATGCAAATACTGTACAGTGGTACCTCGCACTACAAATGTAATCCGTTCCGGAGCTACGTTCTTAGTATGAAACGTTCTTACTGCAAATCACGATTTCCCATAGACTTGTATGGGAAATTGTTTAATCCGTTCCAGAAAATTTGAAAAATTCGAAAAATTTTTTTTTTTTAAAGGGAAAAAAATAGTTTCGTGTCTTAAACAGTAGTTTTATGCACTGACATGATTAAAAGGATGAATTGAGGCTTTAATTTAAATTTTAAAGAGGGTAAATTGCAAGTTTCAAAAATGTTTTCTAGGGGGTTATGCTAACAGCAAAAATTATTTGAAAATGGATTTTGCCTTGAGCACAACCCCTGCAACTCAAATTTTATTCTTGAGGTTTAAAAACAAATCCAAAGGTTGAAATCATCAATGCACACATTTTTCAACATTGCTTCTAGGGGGTTATGCTCAAAGCAGAATTTTTTTGAAAATGTGTCTGCTTTGAGCATAGCCCTCTTAGAAACAATGAATTTTGAAAAAAT